>JASAND010007059.1:0-34673 GCA_030248195.1 Trissonchulus latispiculum | reverse complement strand
TTACCAAATGAACCAAACTTTGCGGCAATTAATACTCTTCAAGTATCTGTCCCAACTTTCAGTATAAATGACGTGATTTCGCTAATCCCTGTGTTCGCAGTGCTGGATTATATTATCGATACTTGTCGCTGGTATATGGCGCCATTTCGAAGATGTGAGTCAATTACTCCAAAGTACTGTGGCAGAATCGGCTGAAACTTAGCACATTACAGGCCAGTGAGTGCACCAAGATTTTCCGAAAGTTATGTCACTAAACCTCGCTCCAATGTTTATAAATGCTACATTGATTTCTCGAAGTATGGATGGCGATCGCTCCAAAAAAGCTCTAAGACAGTTGTAAGCACATACTGAACGAAGGAAGCGTCATATCGAAAATTGGGTTTCACATTCGGATTCAGCAGGTCAAATAACCCCTATAACCACCTTTCCGGCAAAATCGGAGACAAAAATTTTGTTGACCCCATTTTTTACTGCGCTTAGCTAGTTTTTCAGGCCTAAAAATAAGGGTTATTTCTTAACGATATGTTGGCCAGCACACTAACCAGAAAGCCAAAGCCCTTAAAACTCACAGACAGTATGCCCCTAATAGAGCCTAATAACTGGTAAAAAGCTGGGGTAGGCTAGGGGCTGCCAATTTTATTAGATCGAAAACGGCGCACGGTCACCTCGCAACTTCTTGGAAAATTTCAAACTTTGAGCTGTTATAACTAAAGAAGGAAGCAACGCTCGAAAGCCGGAATACTTTTAATATTTTAGCACGAGTAACAGTTAACATTTATGGCTGAAAGTTACCGAATCGGTCGAACCGTTAATTCACCATAGCTGAAAACCCCTTTTTTGAAAAATCCCATTTTTTCGCACCAAAATTTCGACTTTGGCGTCCTGCCAAAAACGGTGTATATCAGATATATTGTTGCCCACCCTAAACTTTTTTACTTTGATATGTTGGCTAACGTTGGGCGGAAAGTAGCTCTCTCCGACGATGTTGTGCCAACCCGTTCGTAGCCCCCCCCCTTAATGGTTAATAGGTGTTTAATAGGCGTTAATAGGTGTTTAATAGGTTAATCATTGTTCCGGCAAGCAATATTAGGTTGCTTTGCCCAACCAGCTTTAATACTTTTCATTCAATCTTATCCGATTTTGTTGTATCTGGTTTGTGTGTAGCTGAACCTCTAATAATGTCATACTTATCTTTGTTACAAATGTACTGTGCACTCAGAGTTGTAAGCGGGCCGTGGGTGCCCGCGGGTACCCACGAGTATTGAGAAATTAACCTACCCGCACTACCCTCGCGGGTATTTTGCGATTAGGTTGAGAATTTTGCGGGTACGTTTTCTGCTAAAAATGGTAGATATGAATAACAATATTCAAACAAGCAGTGTTTTCAGTTTCGAATTTTCGGTTTTCAGTTAAATTTCTGTTTTAGTTTCAGGCGGCAAATTGAAATAATTTTAGAATCAGCTTCAGTTTTCGTTTTAGGAGTCGATTTTTGTTGGAATTTCAGTTTCAGGTGTCCTGCTACCTATTTTCAGTTTCTGCTTCAGTTTCACTCTGGACATTTCTAATTAATTTTCAGTTGTTGAATTTAGTAGACCCCCAATCCAATTCACCAATTCAATTTAATTAGTCAGCTGCACCTTATAAATTCTACCATTTCAGTTTGCGGTTTTCAGTATTGCAATAAGGTGTTCTATCAGATTCAGGGAACTTCTACCTATGCCTCTGCAGCCTGTGAGGAGATAAAGTATCCATCTAATACGCACCCTTAGTCTCCTTGTTTATGAAAGTAGTATTATCACTACGCTAATTGTTCATCCCTCCTTCTTAAGGGGGGGGGTCGCTTTTTGGCCGATTTTTCGACCATCTTCGATTTTGCTCATTTTCACATATTTTGTTGTCCCAATGGGTCCTCAAAACAAGACAGGTGCATTTTGCGTAATATTGCTTCAATCGTTCGGTAGAGCCCTTCAAAGGTGACCTTGACATGTGTTAAACATAGGAAAATGAAAAAGTTAGGTTAAAAAGTTTGTGGCAGAAAAATTTTTGTATGCAAGCTATAGGGCTACAACCATGTTCTACATGTTAAGGACATATCAGAGTGTGCAACTAACCCTTCTGGTACAATTCTGTTGAGTGTCGGATTTTTAGCGATTTTTCAAAATCAAAATTTTGTAAAATTTGTGCTTTTTGTATAACGAAAAACAGGACCAGCGAAACATTTTCGCTTCTCCTGCACGATTGGCGAAAGCTACAGAAATTGCTTATAGATAGTTGCACTCTACGCATACACAGAATTCTTATGACAGTAGTTGCAAATTTCTATCGTCTGTAGTGCTCTCAAAAAACTTACCACAAAATGTGCTAATTTAGACAAAATCATCGTTTTGCACAATTTTCACGGTCTTTTAAGAATTACCCACTCGGAAGTCACAAAAATTGGCACATAGACCTCTGAATGCCTGCCGGACGTTATGGTAATAGCAAACGTTTCAGGTATATCTTTTCTGTCGTGTCGGCTAATTTGATCTGTTATATATAGGTCACAAAAGTCAATTTTTGAAATTTCCAAAATATAGACAAATTGGATATCATTCGATAGCTACTGATGAGCTGAACAACTTTTCTAATAGAACTATGTGTCTGAAATGTAGTATCTGAAAGTTACAGCAAGCTAAAGTTTGAGGGCACAGTTAGCAGAAAAAGGCTCAGTTCACAATTGAAGAATGTACTGTGAACGACTGGCTGGATATCCCGGAGTCGTTTTAGTATTCAAAAATATTAGCCAACTCACAGAATTAATTTGCCGTATTAGTTGACCCAAATTTCGCTGCCTTTCTGTCTCAACATGACCTTGGAGGGCAAATTACAGTGATTTTCACGTTTTCCAGCTATAGCTGAATGTCTCTGCGACCGTTTGATATCGAGCTCTAATGTTTTGTCTTGTTTTTGAGAACATATGTACCTATATTGTGTGTGAAAATGAGCGAAATCCGTGACTATCGATTTTGACCCAAAGCGTCCCCCCCTTAAGTGCTGAAACTGAAATATGTACTGACTGAAAATATTTTCAGTTTCAGTTTCAGGTGTTGAAACATTACTATTTGACAGCAAAAAGCTGCAAAAGTTTTCAAAAACAAAATTTTCCAAAACGTTTCCTATAAGTAAACAAAGAAAAAGATGGTGATGATGATGATAAAACCAGGACCGACTGCCAACTCTTCTTCTGAATGACTAAAATTTGTCAATGTAATGTACCCACAGGAGATGTTCCAGTAGATTAAAGCTACAAATTTCACAGAACTTTAGAAATTTAGAATTAGTTTAAATGACATGTGTTTTCTAAAGAAACAGTGCACTTGACACAACATGCTAAGCAAAACATCAACAGCAATGGCATTATTAATATGCAATAGATGTAATGATTTTGTATTTCCTACATACACCTATCCTACTACGCGTAACGTTTGATGTTTCCGACTAGAGATAACAAAACTCAAAATCTTACTTACGCCTAAAGCTCAAAACGGAAATTTCTACTTACGCCAAAATATTTCCTTGCAAAAGCCACATTCCTACCTACACCTGAAACGAAAGCTTGACAGTGCTCAACATATATGTATCTTCACCGTATATATACACTTTGTAACATGGCTCAGTGTAACCGAACCATGCTACAACCGCGTGCGTACAATTGAATTGCACACTACACCGTGGCCTTCACTCGGAGCTTCGCCTGCTAGTGTGCATACAAATCTCTGAGAGCACTGCTGGCAGTGCTACAACTTACACTTGTACAGTGTTACAGTACAAGCAATGCGTGGAAATAATAATCGGTACAAAAATCTTCAATCAAAGTTAAGTATAACGTTTCGACAAATAATCTCTCGTCAGTTAAATTACATATACTTTCAAACGTCTTCCCCTTTAGAAAATCTAAAAACTCAAAATTTGCAAAAATTTAAAATTTTATTGCCAATCAAACAGATAAATGGTCAAGTTTTGTTCAAGTTAGCGTTAAGTAAACATAATTTTTCGGGTGTGCTAGAATATTTTAATTTTTTATTTTTGCTTGTTAATTTTCTAGCAAATAAAGCTGAGTCGTAAATTTGGTATTTCGATCATGTAAGGTAAAGTCCATTCTAAAAAATTGAAACAACGTCAGGCACAAAGGCAGAAAATGGATTACTGTAGATTTTAGGTGAGGACGACCCCCGGAGAATATCTACATCCCTGCTTCAGGGACAAGGGGTGCAGGTGCTCATCCCCGGACACACAGCTGTAGAGCCAGGAGTTTAACCTCAAATGACGGCTGTATCCGTGCAAGGGGATGCCAGCCCTTCAAGGATTTACGCCGAACACGGACTCCTATTACCTTCTTACAATATTGGTACCCAGGTGCGTGGCCTGGGGGGGCAAGGTGGGTATGCCTCTCCCCGAAATTTGGTTGCCCGCCAGGAAATATCTGCCATCAGGAACTATTAATGACGCAGACACCAGCTGTAGACTGCGTTCAGCCTAGGAATTGATGAAAATTTGGAATTTTTTCCGGAAAATAGCAAAAAAGTTTTGGCTACCGTGTTACGTTATAGAAGTTATCATTTGTTCATTCATTAAATTCCCTTCAAATAAATTTTAAATTTTGAATATTTTGAATTTTAAATAAAATTTAAATTTTAAATTTTAATTGTTTTCTGGCTACGCTAGCGGTAGTACGTGTTCACCAACTAATTAAGGGTGGGTTAATAGCTGGGTTTGCTAGATAGAACCGACATGTACTTAGTCCCTTGCTCAAGGAGATTTGTGAAAGCCTTGCTTCAGCGGGGATTCCAACCTCGGACTATTATATTCAAAGACAAACACCTCAACCACTCGGCCGTCGCGGCACTAGCGGCACTAGATTTGATTTTAGATTTGGACTAGTAGATTTTAGGCGTAAGTAGGAATCATTGTTTTGAGTATACATTCTTTAGGCGTAAGCAAGTGTTTTAAAAGTGAGTTTTGACAGAAAGAATTAGGCGTAAGTAGGAATTGGAATTTTGAACACGATTAGGCGTAAGTCGGAGCAAGCGTGATGATACGTGGAAAACGTACTGTAAGCAAATTGATCAGTAGTTTGATTATAGGGATTGAAACCGTAGCAAACTCCGTATATAGGCGAAAAAAACCGCTGAAAACTGTCAACCGGTACGGGAACATTTTTCCAACTGGCTCTAAAACAAAATACAATATTGGCGTCTGAAAAACAACGATCACGTTTTATTAAATCAAAGGCAACTAAACTCCTCCCACAAGCAGAAAATAGTAGATCCAGACAGCGCACTAGACGGATGAAAAATGGACAGACCCCTCAGCTAAAAAAGAAGATGAACTCGCAATGGCCAAACGTTATATAGTTTTGTGCAAGTTTTAGCAATTTTCCAGCCTAATCGTACAGGCTGCTTGGTTGTACGTACAAGCAGCCTAAAACAGATTTTGCATGCAAAATTATTAAACTTCAAGTCTACATGCCAAAACAGTACGCACATTTAAGTTTAAGTTAAGTGCACGTAATTGTCCTCTCCCTGGAATTCCTCATTTATCTATATATTTTACCTGCCAATAAGGGCAATTCATTTGACGTTCATTGTGCCCACATATACGTGTACGCATACGCATAAATGTTACATCCGTAACATCTAAGTAAAGGTCTCCTGCTGTGACAGTTTTGGTTGTACGTACAATCTGTTTTAGACTGTTTGTACGTACAACCAGGCAGCCTGAACGATTAGGCAGATAGTGCGTGATGCTAAGTGAAGCTAAACCGAGAGCGTGTTAGGCTAACCGAGAGCGTGTTAGGCTAAGAACAGAACGTGTTTTAAAACGTCTAAGCCTAAGCCATTTCTTAGTCATAAACCAATAACTACTTAGGTAATATTGATCGCCAAAGTTTGCTGATCACATCCACATAACGCCGGAATTTTACAAAAGTCCACATAAAGACCATAAAATTCCACATAAGCCTATGTGGATGCCACAGTATGCCGGAAAAGTCTTGAAAAAGTCCACATCTAGCAATATATACATATATATATGACAGGATTTCTGAGAGATTCGACCTGACTTGATTGAGCCCCAATATTGATGTTTTCAGATTTCGCTTGTTTTCACATATATAATACTGGGAGACACTCTAAGAACTTCTTCATTTTCCGTTTTCTTCTACACCGTCTACAACTCTCACAGCAGCTTGTCAAAGTTGATGCATTTTGCTGAATTTCGACTTTACGGGGTCTGCAACTTCAAAATTGTTAAGCATGCGCTATGGGCTTTTGAATTGGCTCATACCGAAACCTGGGCGAAGGACTAAGTTAATTCATTGAATCAGCCCCATTTCAGCTTTCTGTGTTTCCTGTGGCACAAGTTTTTACACCAAATATGGCTTTCTTGAGGGTAACCAAATATCACTTTTTCGAAGTTTTTTCTGCAAATCCCTAGAATAAAGTTTCGAGCCACAAATTTTCTATATCGTAAATTGTAAACCATATAGGTACCAATCAGATCCCAGGAGATCAGCTTTTTCATTTGGGAAAATGAGGCCACACAGGCACCCGAAGTTCGAAAAATCGCCGTTTTTTAGCCTATAACAGCGATTATGGCAACTTTGACCCGCCATAGCCGACTAATGAAAAAGATATCGGCGTAATATTTTAGACATATAACCTAGGTACCCTTGGCAATGTTTCGGGCATGTTTCAGCCAAATCGGAGAAATTTTATTTTTTTCGATTTTTCGGCCCATTTTGGGGGATGAAAAATCGAGAAAAATAAAATTTTTATCATCACTCATCACCAGGGTGCAAGGTATTGAGGGTCGCCACGATATACATCAGGCTAGCCCGCACGCGGCCATCGTCAGCTCGCCACATCATAGTCGCCTCAGGCCAGGACAGAGAATCGGAGGGTTGGTGGGCTCTTTGAACCTGCCAGTGCACGGGCTGCCCGGCACGAGCGGCATGAACAAAGACCGAAGGATCGAAGTTGGGGGAGCGTCGATCCAGGGCGGGAGCGACTAAGTAGAGGCGTAGCTCGTCACTACCGGTTTGCTGGAGGGAATCCACCATGCCGCGACTGAGAACACCGATACGCTCATCGACGAAGTATCTGGGTCGGGTACCGGGGTCGGGTACCCGCGGGCGAGGGGCTGTGTGGTAGATATGGGTCGTAGCAAACAAATATCTCGAGGGACCGGTATACCCGTCGGTCCTGTCATCCAGAAGGTAACGGATGAAATGCTCAAACCTGGGTAGGGTATTTTCGGGGACTTCGTCGTATGTATGAAACTTCGTCGTGATCCAGTTTATGTGCGCCGGGCATCACATCTCGGGCGTTAATAGGTTGGACACTGGCTATCAAGGTACTGGAAGCCTGAGGGGTCAGAGCTGCAGTCGGGGCCGTGAGAAGGCGCCCGATCGCAACCGCAGGTTGGGCCGGTTCAGCTGGAGGAGGGAATGCAGTAGTGGCAACTGGCGGGTTCGCGGGTTCCGTAGATTCTTGGGCCGCAAGGTGGGGCTAGTGGGCAAACTGGGGAAAACCCGGCGCCGGCGGTTGCAAAGGGATATCCGTATCAGGGGAACCTCTGTAATATTGGCCATGGCCAAAGCTCGTTCCAACCTAGAGGCCAAGTCTTCGGAACCAACCGACACGGTACCAGAAGATTGGTTAAGGTCCGATATGGTTTGGTTGGCTCTCCCCGGGGCTTCTCCAGAGGTCGCTCGTGATGGGAACAGGTACTGGGACTCTTGTTGGGAGTCTGGCGTCTAGTACTGGACGCTCCTCGTGATGATCGGGACGAGTATGGGGGCACGGCTGTGGCCCAAGGAAAAGTCGGCAGGTCGCGAGAGGTTTCGATCGGTCTGGGACGGGATCGGAAAGCCTGACGAGCCTGTTGAGTGGATTTACGGGTTGTAGACCGGGAGCAATGCTCAGTTGGTGCAGGAGGGGCTACCCCTCTCTGGGATTCCACCAACTGAGCCTCTAGACTAGCGGCTTGGGTTGGCCGCTGGACTTCGGCCACAATTTCGATGGAAGTGGACGAGGCCGCCGAATGACGTCCTGAGGTGGTTTCCGCTGCTTGGCGGGGACCAGATCGACGAGGGGGTGTGGGTGGACTCCCAAGGGGGCAAATCGTAGAACAGAGAGTGAGCTGGAGTGCGGAATGTGCCGAACAAGTTTTACAACAATATCATTAGGAGGGGGGGTACTTTTTTAAGGGTGAACTACAGAAGGGGTAACGAAAAACCCAGGGCAAGGGGAAGGACAGGACAAAATTTTGGGGTGAGGACAAAAGGGATGAAGTCTGGAATTTCAACACGAACACGTTGACATCCACCCAACAGGGTATGTAGGGTGGGCCGTGCCCCGATTCGAGCAGATTGGCCGCATTTCGACCATTGGTCGAAATATCTGAAAATCATAAAACAAACAGGACATGGTATACAGTTATATACGTAGGAGCGGCCGGACCTTACGATACGGTCCTGGGTAACTAGGTACTTTTTACCTGCAGTTTTGCCGGTACGTATGTAAAATACAAACAAGACAAAACTAGGGGGGTGAACATACTAGTTTAATATTAGCATTCATACCAAGCAAACAAAACATATATACCTAGGAATCAAAAACACGTACGTATGTAGGACCCTAAGGGGGAAAAACTTTGGTGTTTATTAGAATGTTTACGTATAACTAATAAGGAATCGCAAGGGTAAGGAAAAAAGGAAATTGAGAAAAACCCCATTTTACTTTAAATAGAAATCGTAGAAGACGAATAACAAAAAGATAATATAAATCGTATAAGTATACAAAAATGTATAAATATACTAAGGAGAAAACCCCAATTTAGAATGAAAAGAGAAAAACCCAAAAGTTTGAAAATAACATAAATAGAAGTAATCAAACGTAGGGTCCTACAGTTATTGACCCTAGAAACACTCATACGAAAAATTAGACATATATACGTACATTTATACCACGAACAAACACATAAACAAACGTACAATCAAAGCACCCTACTTACGTACTTATTTATTGACGCCTCAAATTAATTAAATAGAGTGGTGTGGGCCCACATTAATAACGTACAAAAAAGGAGGGGAAAGGACGGATAAATTAGGGGGAAGGGGACAGGTGAGCATACCATGTCGGATAGGGTGAAGGGTCCAACACTCTAGACTCTTTTTTGGGTTACCCCGTAGCGTAACCCTAACAAAACACACGCATGGAGGGGTAAGGTCCAGGCCAGCTGGACCTTGGAGTTATCCGACATAACTCCGAAAAACTTACAAAGTGCAGTGATCTTCACGGGTTTTTCGTTAAACGGCTTCAGCCGGTTAATATTCACAACGGAGGGCTCACCCGGCCCTTTCACAGGACCGATTCTGTAGTTCGTATCGGAGAGTTTGGCAATGATCCGGTAAGGGCCATCATATTTGGGTTGGGTCAGTCAGCAGTGGATCTTTAAGGGGAGGGACATTTTCGACGAGGTCCACTTGGACCTTCTTCGTCGCTTTCTGGGGTTTATAGGAGTGGCGGGCGGGTTTCCACTGCCGACGTTTAACCTGTTTGTCACTCAACAGCACCAGATTGGCCCCGGTGAGGGGCGGATGAAGGGTTGGGGAGCGGGAGGAATCGTGATGATAGTCAGGATTCTCACGTTGAGGTGGGTTATCGGAGGCTGGGAATGGATCAGGGTAGGTTTGGCTAGTTGGGCCTGGGTAGAGGCAGAGGGAGGTGTTTTTTGCGAGAATGGGCTCCCCCGTCTCCAAAAGGTTTCACCTGCTTCCGCCACCGGTTCCAAATTTATAGGGAGGGATGGTGCCTTCCCCATCCCTGACAAGGTTCCCGCCACCGGGATAACCACCATTGGCCATTACCAGATCGTGAGAGGGGAACTAGGTTTGGCGACGCTTCTTCTGACGTTTTCTCCGATACAATATTTGCAACAGGGATTGTTGCAAATTTCCTGGTATTGGGCGGACACGGCTTGGAGGCCCATCGTCTGCTTCCATTCAGACCAGAACCAGTTGGGGCGGAGCTGGCCGTTACCGTACCGGATGAAATCCCCACCACCGGGGAATCCTCTGTACATGTTGACCAGTTCCGCTGTGGGTCTCCACTGGAAAACCTGACCTGTTTGGGTTCAAAGAAGGAAAGGCTACGTCGGACAGGGTAAGGAGGTTCGGCAATATGGTCGAACAGACTAGGGAGTCCGTTCGTTGGAGGGGGGACGGGGTATAATCCGTTGAACAAGAGGATCCAGATAGGGGATTTGTTCGGTAAGGTTCAGGAGGGGGGCCCGAGGGGTTAGGGTTAATTGAGTTGGGATTAGACAGAGATGGGTCATTAGAAAACACAAGGACCATATTTACAGCATAGGAGGGTTGCTGGGGGGCGCCCTCCTGGGTCTACTGAGGACGCCCCTGGTTGGCGTTTCCCTGGTTCTGAAAGAGGCTGGGGCTCTCTGGGTCTTGGGCGGGGGTGGGAGGTTATTCTGGACACCTCCTCGTTGATCCAGTGGGGGTTGGGACTGGTTTGATGGCTGGTCGGTAACAGCCACCTTAGGGTTACTGAGCATACGTAAAAACCTGGAGTGGTTCGGTCCCAGGTTCTGGACCGCTCGGATCCGGTCAGGGCATTGTATCCATCCATGCCCTTCTTCGACGCACCAAAAGCACAGTCTGGGTCCGTATGACCGCTGACTGGGGTTGTTTGGGCGGGGGCCGGAATTGGAGGGGTAATTATAGCCAGAGCTATAATTAGGGTTGGGACGAGATTTCTGGGGGCGGGGAAAGCGGGGTTGTTGGTATTGGGCTCGAGCTTGAGGGGGGTAAGAAGGTGCAATACGCATTTCTTCTGCGTAAGCATTTTGCTCCGGGGAATTTGGGGGGTAATCGTAATATACAGGGTCTTCGAAGGGGGCGTCAAATGCTGGAGCAGTAAAGGCTAGGGTCGGGGTTTCTTCCTCCATGGCCCGTTCGACGGACTGGACAATAAGTAGAGCACGATCGATCATGGAACTCTGCTCATTTTGGGGCCAGCAGGACATCTCGACCAGCTGACCAACCACCCGGACCCTAAGGGCTTCCTTCAGGCCGGATTTAAACTGTTCAGCCATTTTCCGGTCTCGTTCGCGAATTCCAGCAGAGTGGAAGGCTTTTACCGCCAAAAGCCGGAAGGCTGTCATGTACTGGCGGGTTTTTTCCGAAGATTGTTGCCTCCGGCGGTAAAATTGGTCAGCATACTGCTCGACCGTCGTGGGGATGGGTTCGTTCAACTGCTTCAGGATATTCACTAGTTTCTCGAAGGTATCGGGTAGGTTCCGGCCATGAAGAACTTCCCTGACGGGGTCATCAAGGAATTGCCACAAAATTCGGTGTAAGAGGTGGGAGGGGACTTCATGGACACGGACTGTGTCTTTGAAGTTGGAGATCCAGGTCGTGAACTTGATCTGGCTCTGGGGGCCTTGGAATGGCTTCGTTCCCTTAAGGGGGGGCGGTCGCCAGGTACCAAATTTTATAGTCACCGATTTCGCTCATTTTTGGGTATAATATACCCCCATATGTGCCCAAAAACAAGATAAATTTTTAGAGTCCATGGTCAATCCAGTCTAGAGATATTGCAGTTCAAATCTCTACAATTTAGTATTTACGCCAGTATGCCTGCTGAGGGCCACGAAGTCGTGTACACATAGGCTGACAAAAGACTATGGCATAGGCAATACACCAATTTAAAGCCTTTACCTGTAGGTGTTTATTACCGCGATTACGGCGATTGGACGATTTGGTAAAGCTTGTTTCGACTGTCACTTGCTTCAAACTTTAACTCGCTCTAATGTTCCCATACTGCTTTATAGAGACTTGGTGCAAGAAGATAAAATGTTCATGACATCGAGAGCTTCAACTTGATATAAAATATGGGTATATTTGAAAAAGTTGAAAATTTGACATTTTTTGCTCATAGGTGCCCGCATGCTATCGTAGTATGTCACCAGAGGAAAACACAGGCTATGGGCATGAAACTTCACATAAGCGTAGGCGTTATCCCAGTCTATTAGCATGCCAAATTTTATTGAGATACCTTTAGATTTGACTGACTTATGAAGCAGCAAACATGAAATTTTCGAATAATGACGATTTTTGAGGAAAAATGGAATTTCTTCTACCAAAACTGCGAACTACTGAAAAGGCCAAATAGAGATTAATTATATGCAAAATAAAGCTCGTGGTGACCACAATTTCAGCTGGCCGGGATGACCCAGCCGTCTGATAGATAGGACGATCCTCTACAGAGTAGGTCAACGGAGGTCTTTCCTTCTCCTGGGATTACCAATCCCTTCACGATAGTGCGTCAACGGTGGCAGTTTCTTCGGCAAAGGTGGCAACGTCGTCTCCCTTTCACGTTTCTGGATGGTTTTTCTGACCTTCGCCAGGATTCCGGATCATCAGCCAATGCTTGTTCATTCGGACGGTTGGATGGCCATCCATCTGCATCATCAGGCTGATCGTCCGACCGAAGAAATTGGTTGGCTGTTTCAGGAGCCTATGAACCGAGTTCCTATACTCGCAGAGCACCCAGTTCACATAATCATCCCAATCCGTTTGGTAGATGTCCGCATACTTCATGAAAATGGTCCTGAGAGTCTTGTTCATTCGCTCCATCACTCCATTACCTTGCGGATGGTATGTCTTCGTCCGCTGAAGTTTAGAGCCACTAAGTTCGGACAGTTTAGTAAACAGCTTTGACATGAAATTTGGTAAACGGTCCGACAGCAAATGCACAGGAACTCCCAAACGAGCTACAAATCCATTGAAACAGTAGTAGGCTGTCGTCTCTGCCTTCTCGTCGGGCATTGGGAATGCCTCTGCGTACCTCGTATAATGGTCGATGACGACCAAAATACAGGTGTTGCCTTGCATTGTCCTGTTCTTCGTCCAATGCATCACATCCAGACTGACCAGATACAGAGGTTTGTTGGCACGACTTCATTCTGCAAACCAGCTTAGGGCCTAGCCGGGCCTTTATTGAACTTGACACATACCTTGGAAGTTCTGATGAAGTCAGCGAGGTCCTGTGCCATGGTCGGCCAATAGTACCGCGCCATATCCGCGTCAACCTTGAACAAATCCAACGGATCAAGCCTATTGAACGTCGGAATTTCATTAGAAGCCAGGGTCGGCCTCCGATTCGCGGTATTACGAGGAGTTTGCCGGGTATCACAGACAGACCGCTGGAGTTTCAATTTCGGAATAGCTGTAGGTTGAACCTCTTTGTCGGTCTTCTTGGCAGTAGCAGACGTCGATGACAACGTAGAAAGGTCGCGGGGTTCGTTCCCGGGGCTCGTGCTGGAATCCCGGGTTGAATCTGGGTTCCAAACACAAGCATCCGATGAACTAGGTTCTGGATTGCAATCCTTTGATGTAGCCTCCTGAAATGACAAGCCGTCCTTGGCCGTGGCAGCTTGTGTTTCCACCGAATTCATGGGTGACTATTCCGAATCTAATTCCTGACAAACAGACCCATCCTGTTAGAGATGTTTGTTACTTGTTTTTGTCACAGCCCCACCGTTACCACACCCGAATCTGGCGGATGCGGAGACCGTAGCACGTATAGACAACGAACCGACCACAGGAGACGGTCGGGACAGCTTCGCCGGAGAGTAAACCCGGTAAGTAGCCTACCTTAAGTGAAGAGACGACTCTGCACTCTCGCTCAAATTCAGGTAGAAACTACCCTCCCTACCCAGGAGCTCAGACTAATTACTTAAAGGTAACAACAATTTAATATAAATAACAAACAAGTATATAATTATATAAAGATATAAAGAATTGCTTAAATAAACAAAACCTCCAGTTATACAAAGCAATCATACAAAATAAGACTTACAGTAGAGTAGGCCGGCTGGCCAACGTACCAGTAAATAGCTCCTGGGAGAGCAAGGGCAAATATGTACACAGAATAGAGACTTGGGAAAGCGTAATTATATAGCGAACGTATAGCCATGGGGGGAAACCCACCCCCTTTTTTGGGGGAAAAACTCACCCGCCTCCTGGGCCAAGAGTTGTAGTTATGAGCTCCAAAACATATCAACAGAAAACGCGACTCTTTCTAACCTATGTGTGCAAAGGTCAAGTCATTTGATTCACTCCTGCTCATTTTTTGACATTTGGAAAATGACACCTACTTTTTGTTCCAACTATCCAAAAAATTACTAAAAGTTTGAACCAATGTAACTTTAGACTGGGTTGGGCTAGAAAAGTTTTGCAAGTATCTGCAGTGATGGCAAGTCTTTCTTTTTGCACATTGCAAAATCTAGCTAAATCCGCTGCACCGTTAGTCTGGCACATTGCCAAAAGTGGCGGGGAAAAGCCCACTTTGGGGAGAAAAACCAACCCAAATTTTTTTGAAAAATTTTTTATCAACCCAACAGGGAAACAATTAGAGACCATGGCAGGGTATTAACGAAGACGCTGCGTCATCCGATACTGTCCGATTTGGACAATTTTGCTTACCTGGCTAGCTACAGGCTACAGCTACTGTCTTATTTCAGTGCAAAGAAAGATTCTTTCTTTCTTTCTTTTCTTTCTTTCTTTCTTTCTTTCTTTCTTGAAAGAAAGAAAGTTTCGTCCTCATAAATTTGATGGACACATGTCCTACCAACCCAGCCTACCTAACCTTCTGTCTTACGTAAACTCAGTTACCTTGTCCACTGAAGTAGTGCTTAAGATACATGTGTGTTAGCAGTGAAAGCGAAGATCAAATATCACAACATTGGAGGTTCCTTTGAAATTGGCCAAGTTGACAGCAGCTGTCAAGTCAACAGAAGTCTACCAAGGGTCACTGAAGTTTCTTTTCTTATGCAACTTTTCTTTCTTTCTTTCTTTCTTTTTCTTTTCTTTCTTTCTTTCTTTCTTGAAATTTTCTTTTTCTTTCCACTAAAATATGACAGTAGCTGTAAAAACCCTATAAGTACCTTTTCGCTGCTGGAGGACCCAATACAGGTCCAATTGTAGATATTAACAGCCAATTCAAAGTAAAAAAATCATTCTCTACACAATAGACTAATAAGTTTTATCAAATTACATAGTTTTTAGCATTCTCCAAAAAATGCCCTAAGTTTATTTGTTAAACTTTATGAAACCTGTCCCGTTGTTGCTGCGTTTTCAGTGGCACATGAGATCTCAAAAAAGCTACACTTAGATCGGATTTTTTTATTTATACTAACTAAAAAAGAGTTGAATTTTACACTGCGAGTGTCAGAATAGTGCTACGACAAATTTGAGACCTGTTTTCCCCCATTTGGGTTTTCCCCATTGGGCTTTTCCCCGCTACTTTTTGAATTATACCGGCCTAACGTTACAACCTAGAGAAGTGCAAACAGGCTTAAAAGAAAGTTCTAAGTACGCCAAGTACGATGGTATATATAGTTCTAAGCTAGCCCTCTTAATAAAAAGCAGAGATGAAACCGGGTCACTATTTACTGACCCGGTGACCCGGTGACCCGGTCGACCCCTGACCCGGTGACCCGGTGACCCGGTGACCCGGTGACCCGGTGACCCGGTATTTTTGAAAATTCAGGTTTAAGCTTGCAAAAAATTAAAAATACTTTATTGCGGTGCAGTGAGTGTTTTTTTACCATTTTGGACATTTTTGGCGACTAAAATATCAAGTTGGGCAAAAGTTTTGCTTTCCTAAAAGTAGTAGCATTGCTAAGTGAATATTGTAAGTAAGCCGGAAAAAAATCAAAACGATTTGCACGATTTTGCACTCAATAATGTGAAGTAAACCACATACCTTTTTGAATAAAACAAATTGGACAAAATACTTTGCCAAAGTCATAACATCATCTAATTCTAATCATATGGTTTAACATTAGCACTTTTCTGTTTTATCATTATATATTTTAGTAAAATATTTCATTTAGTTGTAAGATTGAAGTTTCACTCAGCGGAAATTCTTTGGAAATATTTTTCTTATGGCTAAGAATTCAGAGAATATGAAATAAAACCAATCACAATTGGTTCCTGAAGATATGTAGTAAGCCATAACAATTGCAAAAAAGGCAAAGTAAAACTCAGAATTTGCAAACCATGTTTTGCTGAGATTTTCCTTCTTACCGAGACTTGAAACCCACAATCTGACTGTCTCCATTCCAAAAATAATCGCAGCAGCGATAAATCACTTACAGTAGATGGAGCATGGAGATTTTTAGATTTTAAAGATTTCAAACCTCAGGGCTCATGCAATAGTTTTCATTTTCTAGTTAAGATTCAACGCAATCATTGTAGTTTCAAACCTAGATCTAAGCTTGACAGGACATTACAAATATTATATATGAGGACACTACTACAGCGACAAGCATTTAAAACAACTACACGATTAAGTTAAGAATATTTCTATTGCTAGTTTTTGAGTAATTGTTGAAGTTTTCAGTTGGCAAAAAAATGGTAAAACTTTGAAAAAAGGCCTATAACAGCAAAAAATTCCTCCTATCAAAAATACCGGGTCAAGACCGGGTCAGAGCTCCTGACCCGGTGACCCGGTGACCCGGTCCATATAGTGACCCGAACTGACCCGGTGACCCGGTGACCCGGTGACCCGGTTTCATCTCTGATAAAAAGCGTTCCAGCCAAAATCCGAAAATGTGGGTTTTCCCCATGGCTATACACGTCGGCAGAAAAGTACAAGATTGAAGGGGAAGCGAGAAGTGGGTTGAACCCTCCCAAGACCGCTCCCTAGTAATAATATTCCTCCCAATCATGTAGCCCCCAAGGGGGAACCCATCCAATCTGATACGGACACGTTGATTGGAGCTACGTGATTTGCGGCAATATTCCCAGCCCTTTGATGATATTATACTATGTTGACGGGTAGTATGTTAGCTACAGCCGCCAGCAACGGAAAGGTTGACCATATGTCACCTTGATCCGCTACATTATGATTATGTCATTTTTACTGACTTTTGCTGGACTTGCCTTGCCGAAGTTTTGGGTCAAAAAGCGGTATTTTTCCAAAAAATCTACTTTCAAATTTTCAAATACTACATATACATCAGGTGAAAGCGGACGCTCAGGCGGTCCTGAAAATCTAATCGAGAAATTTTCCGTTGAGTGAGTCGCGAGTAATAACCAGTTATAATCGAAAATGCGCAAAGGATTTTGAAATTGTAAAAAATAGAATAACTCACGCAATTTTCAACCAAAAAAGCTAACATTTGGTGTGTAGAAGTAAGCAAAATACTTACGTATATACCAAATTCATGAGCTTACTACATAAAACTGCCAGCTGAAGTGTTGTCGCATGCTTATCAACCGAGTTCATATGTCTACTTTTCTTAATTTTAACTCACTTGAACGGAACACTATGACAAATCAGCACATGAGGAAATTCCAGTCGTTCCACAAATTCCTTTCGATAGACTGTAACTTCAAAATACTTGTAATAGTCTTGCACTTGTAGTGATAACGTCACCACAGTTAGCACAAGCATGATGGTCACTAAGCCTGCCCATATTACTCTGGAACAAATTGCAAATTTTATAATACAATGCTTTTGAGAATTATTATTGCTGTTCAGTAAGGTGTAAGGGAAGCAGGTATAGGAAAGATTGATAAGCCTGCAATGGGAGTTCAGCTGATGGTCCCGTGGTGTAGTGGTTAGCATGTCTGACTCTAGAGCAGAAGGGCCGTGGTTCGATCCCCGGCGGGACCAATTCTTTACTTTCAATGGTGAGTGAAAAGCTGAACCTCCCTCTTCCCTTCTCTCTTCTAGGTCCTGGTTTCGTGGGTACGAGGGTGCCTGACGCCTCCCGTTCGGGCTTGTCCTCGGTTTCTTCTTGATCCACCAGCCCTGGTAGAAGCGCTACATGGATGTAAGGGAAGCAGGTATAGGAAAGATTGATAAGCCTGCAATGGGAGTTCAGCTGATGGTCCCGTGGTGTAGTGGTTAGCATGTCTGCTCCGGAGTCAGAAGGGCCGTGGTTCGATCCCCGGCGGGACCAATTCTTTACTTTCAATGGTGAGTAAAAAGCTGAACCTCCCTCTTCTCTTCTCTCTTCTAGGTCCTGGTTTCGTGGGTACGAGGGTGCCTGACGCCTCCCGTTCGGGCTTGTCCTTGGTTTCTTCCTGATCCGCCAGCCCTGGTAGAAGCGCTACATGTGTCGAGGCTGCCTCAGGACCCGGATTGGACTCCTGTCTCCGGTCCCCCAGTAGTTGCTTCTGGTTGGTTGGATCTAAAGGGGTCTGGAACGTGTGTCGGGGGAGCACGGATCCCTTGGGCTCAGAATGCCCTGCGCTGGATGCGCTCTCGGTTCGATTCCGAGTTGAGTAAGCCGCGGGACGCGTCTTAAAGAAACCCGGGGGAGATGTAAGGGAAGTAGGCATAGGAAAGATTGATAAGCCTGCAATGGGAGTTCAGCTGATGGTCCCGTGGTGTAGTGGTTTAGCATGTCTGACTCTAGAGCAGAAGGGCCGTGGTTCGATCCCCGGCGGGACCAATTCTTTACTTTCAATGGTGAGTGAAAAGCTGAACCTCCCTCTTCTCTTCTCTCTTCTAGGTCCTGGTTTCGTGGGTACGAGGGTGCCTGACGCCTCCCGTTCGGGCTTGTCCTTGGTTTCTTCCTGATCCGCCAGCCCTGGTAGAAGCGCTACAAAGGGAAGTGCTCAAAAGTCTTTTCCAAATCTTTCGTATATGTATATACATATATATATATATATATACGATTTCTATGTACGCTTTAAAACCGTATTTTTGTTTTAAGTGATTCGTATTTTTGTTTTTATGACTCTTACCTTTTAGTTCGCTAAAACTTGCCCGTTTCTGTAGGCAATTGGCTTCTTCTCGTCGTTAAAAAAGTAAAGTATAAGGTTGTCGTCAAACAGTTTGTTCACTTGCTTGGCTTGCTGTAATATTGTTTTTACCGCTATGTTGATAAGATTCTTGATAAGATGAAGCCATGTAATAAATTCGCAATATCCCTTACCTTAACAAGTTTGTAGTTGCACAGCTGCTTTTGTGAAAAACCTAATAGCAAAAAGCTTAGACGAACAAACAAGTCGTATTTTTGGAAAGAAATATTCATATATACGATTTTAAAGGAGACATATTACATATTTCATATGAGTTTTACTTTTGAGCACATCCCTAACAATCCAATGCTTTGATTGCTTTAAAGGTTTTGATTTATATGTAAGAAATTATGTTGTCACTTCAGCACATGGGTATGAGTCCCGACAAAATAGGCCCCCAATGAGCGCCCAGATTAACGGACTGTAAGTTCAGTTGCAGAACTATCGAAGCTACAGTCGCACCAAGCTAGAAGGAATTTGTATTAAAATTTGAATTAATAATGCGTTAAGCAGAACCGACAAACACATGATCCTGGGCAAAGTCATGTACATTTGAACTGTTGGGACCAATTATGCCATCTCAGGCTAGATATACATTTATTCCAAAGGACTGAGTTATCAGACAAAGCTTCATTTTTGTGAACAAAAATTAAAGAATATCCTGTTTCCGTTGCAATCAAGTCGAGTTATAATGTTACAAAAGCGCATGCAAACTTTTTTCGATAATTTCTCGAGTCTGAGGTGCTGTAGTGTCACAATTTTCGTTCGCTCGTTCATTTATGAAATAACTAATTAATAACTAACTAACTAAATAACTAGTACTAAATAACTAACGTTGAAATAAATAATTTTCAACGCAACACGATTCTTCTGGTTTTTCAAGCCATTCACAATGCAGAATTTGACAGTCCATTTTTATAAATAACTTTAACATTAAATTCATTCAACTACAGGATGTACGTTGCCAGTCAGTTGCAGTTGCATTGCATCAACTTCAAACTTGCCTTCGAGAACGGGGAAGATATGTGGGAAGCAGATATTTGAAACCATTAATGGAAGTTTCCACGCAAAATTCTATCCCAAACTGCTTCCAGCGATTTCCTGCATACGGGAGCATCATTGATATCATGGCTCAAATCCCATTCGATTTTTTTATAATCATCATTTTAACAAGAAAAACAACAAAAACTTCACTTATTTTGGTTGTAAACTTTAGATTAAAATAATTTATGAAGCAATAGTTTACAGTTCTGTACTGAAGTTTTAAATGTGAATTGAAATTCCGTAAACTTCTTCAATATTGTGAGCTAAAACTTGTTCACAGATTGCAAAGCGGGTCTGCTCATTTTAATTTGATTAAATTTGACATGGACAAAAAATCTGGCTATTTTTAGGCCGATCAGTTTAGAAACTCTTTAAAAATCTTCCATTTTAGTTTAAAAAAACGTTTAAAAAACGAAAATACATATTTAGTGATCAAATGCAAAACTAACATTTCTTAGCTAATGCTCGAGAAAATCGGAAAAACAGATCAGGATTGGCAATTTCGCCAGTTCCGTCAGCGGAGAAATTGAAATCCCGATTAAATAACAGCTGTAGGAGCTTAAATTAGCGCGAACTGTAACTGGGTAACTATTTGTTGGCAGATAGGATTACGTCACCGTCCGTACCTATATTTCCGGAAGTTTTCATCAATTTAGAAACCAGCCTGAAACCTGGCAGCTTCAGCAATAACATCCTGCTTATACGCCCAGTTATTGCCCTTACCACCCACACACCTTCACAACACCCAGTTCCATCTGTTTATACCCCCAGTACTTCCTGCCAACCATCGCCGGCAGGCCCGGCCAAACCCATTGGCCGGCGGCCGGTGAGCCCGTAGGTCGGCCGGGGTTTTTTTGCGTTTTCCAAGGGCTTTAAATTAAAGGGGTCTTGGAAAACATAAAAATATAAAACGTTCAAATTTTATTACCTTCTATCTTGATTTATTTTGAAGTGTGTTCGAATGCATTCATACAAATCAAGCAAAATTGGTCACGTTTCGAGAAAATTGTCTTCGCTAAACTATCTTCCCAACCGAGGCTGGAGAGACTTTGGCCAACTTGATTCCACCACCTCAGTATGCTTAGGGACCACTAATTAAATTAAATTTTAAATTCAAGAAACCATCCCACTTTAGTTTATTATCCAAGTCGATGAAGCGTGCTAAGAGCACGCAAACAATTAACGACGCTTCCTTCTCTGGACTAGAATTTAACTAATTGGGCATCACCTTATTCTGTGCCCAAACCGTTTTTTTTCAATCATTTTCTAGAAAGACTGTCATTGCTATTGACATGCAATTGACATAATTATATGCCGTGCAGTTATATTTTCTAGATGTCTCCACAGTAGTATAGGGCCACCATTTCGACCCCAAATCCGGAATTGGAATTTTTCCTCCAGCCCTTGGTTTCCTTGTTTTTTGTACTGCATGACGTCACCTCTGGGTTTTACTGCTAGTTTTTCCTCCTGACCTTGGTTTTTGTACAGCATGACCGCTGGGGTAAATAAACACCCAGTACCCCCTGTACCGCTAGTACCCCTAGTATCCCCAGTAGCCCCTGTCCCCCAGTAGCCTACGTCCTGTCAAACATCCTGCTTATACACCCAATTATTGCCCTTACCAACCACACACCTTCACAACACCCAGTACCATCTGTTTATACCCCCAGTACTTCCTGCCAAACGCCCTGTTTTACACTTAGTTCTCCTTGCTTGACACCCAGCACTTACCCCTACCAATCAGATACCCTCACAACACCCAGTAATTACCCCCAGTATTTTAAGTCCGCTACCCCAGTTCCTTCTCTGAGTCACTCCTAAATTACACCGTGCATTCTTTGAGCCCACTTTTTCAACGTCCACGGATTCTTGCCTTTTACCTTCACTATCCTTCCGGCTTCCATAATTTCATTCGTCGAGTTACTCCAGTCCTACTCCGAGTATACACTGAGTCTATTTTTTCAACTTTGACCGATACATGGCTATACCTTCCCTAACTTTCCCGCTTTCCTGATTTTATGCTTCGAGTCACTCCAAACCTACTCTGAGTATACACCGAGTAAATTCCGAACCTACTCTAAACCTGCTCTGTTTTTGCTCCATACCTGCTCCAAATAAACTCTCTTCTTACTCCTTTTATGTATTTAGACTTAGTAGGTCCTTGGTTTTGCCAGTACCCCAAGTGATCACCCAGTACCCCTACTTATGCATCCAGTTCTTCCTAGCTACCCTTCAAGCTCTACTTTTAGTCTTCCCTGACGAAGCACCGTGACTTTCCCTATGTGTCTCTCCTATCTTACACCAATCCTACTCTGAATGTTTTTATTGGATTTTTAATCACCCACCCTTAGTCTGGCCAGTTCTTTTCACCGAAAACCCCAACCACCTCGATCTTAAGTCTTTTAGTCACTCCTAAAGGACACCTAGCCCAGTTCAGGTTAATAAGCGCGAAACTTCCTGTATCCGAGCATTTGTGGGCATGTATCCCTTCCTTGGTTGTTTTGCGGCTTTCACTACTTGAGGCTTGAGTAACTTCTACTTACACCGACCCTTTGTTTTTTACATTTTCCAGAATCCTTTGATGACCTTTCTTGCTTTACCTTAACTTCCTTCGCCCAGGTTTCGTACTCCGAGTGTCCCCAAATTAGCTCTGAAGATACTCCGAGTACACAGCGAATCTACTCTGAGCCTGCTTCAAACATACTCCGTTCTTGCTATGTGTTTTGATTTTTGTTTACCTTTTTACAGCTTACTAATTTTGTACTTCTGCTATTTCTTGCATCGGCCCGCCACTGCCATTTATGCTTATACGATTTCCTTATCTCCGCGATTTTTCGGATACTCACTCCTACACCTAGTATATCTACTTCCAGTCCAAGTACTCGAAGTCGTCGCGTCGGATTGCCAGGACAGGGGCTACTGGGGATACTAGGGGTACTAGGGGTACAGCGGGTACTGGGTGTTTATTTACCCCAGCGGTCATGCTGTACAAAAACCAAGGTCAGGAGGAAAAACTAGCAGAAAAACCGAGAGGTGACGTCATGCAATACAAAAAACAAGGAAACCAAGGGCAGGAGGAAAAATTCCAATCCCGGATTGGGGGTTGAAATGGTGGCCCTATACTACTCTCCACTACCATGCTTGTAGCGTATTTACATATATGCAACATATTATGGCATATAATGGAACACTTAAAGTATGCTGCGTATTCCAAGCACACACTTTCTAATCGCTTGCGTATTTACGCTACACATTTTCGATGTGATTCGATCGATGCGTATTCCAGTTACACAGACTAGAAATATGCTGGCGGGACCAAGTTCAGCTAGGTGGGTAATTAGCAAAATCTTTTGCAACGCATCCTTTCTGCTCAGACATGCCAGCTAAATTTTATCTCAAGGCACCTGGGTCCTCACCCCGTGAAATGGCCGGATATAGCCGCATAAACGGCATCATTCAGTTTCAAATATACTAGAAACACTTGCAAAGGTCAGTTGGTATGGCCATAATTTGCAATTTTATTTCATTAAATTTCAGGTTCAAAGCAAACCTTCATTATATGCGTAATTACTCCATAGTTTTGAACTAAAGTAGAGTTTTTGGAAAGCCCTCGGCACAATTTGCGTCTATCAATTCTTTCAAAGCATCAACGTCAATCCTTTTCATATATATGTTCTTGCCTTTTTCGCACTGTATTCTAAAAATATATATACCTTGCTTTATCATTTATACTATATACTTGGGGCTAAAAATTGTGAGCTTAAATGGAGCTTAAATTTAAAATAAAGGATTTATGTAAACATTGTCATTATTGCGTTTTAGCTATTTGTTCTTCAACTCCATCCACCAGTGTACTGTTTTTAGAGTTGTGCCATTAAGAAATCTCCCGGGCCGGGCCCGGGCCAGAGTTGGACGCGGGCCGAAATTTGCGGCCCACACCCGCCCCGCACCCCGCACTCAAATTTTTGGCCCGCGCAGGTCCGGCCCGCGGCCCGCATATAAAATATTTTTCCGCAAAATTTTACTACTATTCCGCACTATTTACTATTTTTCCGCACTATTTTAAGATCTTCTGAAGTTGTGTATTCAAAGTTTTAGTTAAGTAAGTTAAATATCAACATTAAAACAATTATATATACATATTTTTCAGTCAAAAGATTCTCTGTACCTTTATATTGCAGTGTTGGCATCTGGGATGGGATCCCATGGGATCCCATGGATGGGATGGGATGGGATTGAAAGCTCATCCCATGTGGGATCAGTGGGATTTTGTGGGATCATTTTGCCTTACAATGCCTTCAAACACCGTTTCCAAATTTTGAAAAAGTGCAATATTTTGGTAAATTTGGCATAAAAATGTCTGTTCAATTTCATGACTGGCGTTTTGATGACTACCAGCAAAGTACGGTTGTATTGATGCGTCCTCAAAAGGTTTTTTAGTAGTAGTAGTAGTAGTAGTTTAATCAACCAACCAAAGAATAACAACATAAACCAACCAAAGTATGCATACAGTTACTTATAACAGGTAAACTATTTTGATTTGATTCAGTTCGATTTTCGCCTCTGAAGTCATCAGATTTGATTCAGTTCGATTTTCTGCACCCGAAAAATGAGTTGATTTGATTCAGTTCAATTTATTCAGTTTGAAAAAGTTTTGATTTTGATACAATTTTTACCAAAACTGAATTTTGATGCTACTTTTGATTTTTCAAATTTGCTTTTTTGAAAATTTTACATATATAATTTAAACCAACCTAATTCATTTCTGGACTTGTTTTGAGAACATAAAATTTTCATTTTTCATAATATTAAGTGCCCAGTGCTGCAATGTAGGGATTCTTAATATAAGTTAGACTTCTTTGCTTTAATGCAATCCTTGCATGCTAATCTTGATCAAAGTTAGAGCTAATGTAAAAATATATATTGCTCTAACAGTCTCTCGTAACGCAAAAGGCTACATAAAGCAATACACCTATTCTAGCAAATGCCTGCCAACAGTCTTCCAAACTAAAAAAATCCCTTGTTAAGATTTTGCTGGTATCTCTGCCGTGAGCACTGCCCTAGTGAAGAGCACAAACAAACAAACTTTAAATGAACATAATATAATAGGTTCAACAGTATACTCGAAAAGATGCATGTATAGGAGTTCATATGAGACTAAGTGAAAGCTTTTAGCACATATTCTGCTGAATCAAAATGTGAATCAAAATAGCATCAAAATCAAAATTACTGATTCATGGACAAAAGTTTTGATTTGGTTCAGTTCGATTTTGGCTTCTGAAAATTCAATTAGATTTGCTTCAGTTCGATTTTTTGCTGTGAAATTTTAAACGATTTGATCCAGTTCGATTAATCAAAAATCAAAAGTCGCATCAAAACACTTTTGATTCGATTCGAATCAAAAATCAAAACAACCATACAGCAAAGCAAAGCATGGAGCTCTTTAAGGTGCTGGTATCGCTTTATGTAAATGTAATCTTACAGGCTCCAATTTTTATTATGCACGCTGATGATACTTTCCAAATATGGTGGTCTTTAACATTTTGGGACCAGTCCCGAATTTTTAGGTGAAAAAATAAAAGTCTTTGGTTTTTGCCAATATTCTCTCAGTTCGTTATCGATACACGTGATTGGTTGATATAAATGGAAAAGGGCCACCCGGACACCGAAATGAACATTTTATGTAGCTTTTACGACCTTTGATCTATTTTAAGCTAGCAGTTAAAAGGGACCATCATGTACAGTTTGATGGTCTAGTTAAGTATGTCAAAAAATTTTGCTGGTTTTTTGCAAATTTTGCGTTATTCGTATTTACTGATTATAAGCTTTAAAACGGTGTGTCAAATTTTTCCAGCTCGCAAAATTGCGAAAGTTCATTGCGTTTCAAAATTCCCCTCACAAAAGGATACCACCACATTAAGACCTTACGACAATATTAAAATTTCAATGCTACACCGATTGCATGGTCAAACACCGCAAGTGGGATTATATGGGATTGGAAAAAGTCAGTTCGGACAAATGGGATGGGATGGGACGGCGAATTTGAAAATCTGGTGGGATGGGATGGGATGGGATCAGAGAATTCGTCCCATTTGCCAACTCTGGTTTCTGCAGTCTGATTGGCTGTTGGCTACCCCCCCCCCACCAAACGGGGACCTCTTTTTGGCTACCCTCCCACCAAACGGAGGGGGGGGGTATGCGATGTCGATTTGGTCGACCCCCCCCCAAACGGGAGAACATTCGCTTATTGTGGTCGGAGCACCGTTACGCAATGCAGTGAAGAGAAGCCCTCTAGTGGCTTACTCTTCTTCTTAATAATAGTGCAATTATGCACTCTTGGTTGAAGTAAAGCGCAAGAAGGCGTCCCCAGACACATTAGGTATGTGTACTGGTGAACATCGCAGCCAGCTATGCATTAAATGCAGGTTTTAGATGGAGCAATACAAGTCGTTTATACAGAAATGTCAAGCCTAGAATGGTTTGGGGGCTGTGCTATGGGTTGGTCCCCAATTTCAGGAAGCCGGCTGGGCCGGTTGATAGCCGGCCTAAAGTCCAACCCCGAACAACTCTCAACTCAATCTTATCTTAACCGAACTTCACGTAAGGGTGGATACAGTTTTGAATGTGTCCAACTGAAAGCCACTCAAGGACGTTCCCGCGCCGGCTCTAAAAATTGTTTGGACCCGGGCCCAACTCCATTTGGCAGTTAAGGCACCTAAGTCACAACTAGCACTGACTAATGCTAAATCTAGGACGCTAATACTGTAACCCCCAACACCTCCAAGCCACCTTTCCAAGAGAGCAAAACGCCGGAACCCGTAAATAGGGCCTTCGGGATGACCGGGCCGGGCTAGCCGCTCCAACAACTGGACCCGGGGCACAACTCTATCCGTAAATATCTGCTCATCCGGTGAATGTCTGCTAGGAACTGTAGTTAGATTTTCTATACTACACATCCCCCTTCCTACTCCCCACTATTAAAAAATAAAAGCTATAATCCACTCATTTATATTATTGGACTTATCATCAAAGTTACTCTTTAAAAGGATTCGCTTAAACGTAAATTTATTTTTGACACTTGCTACAAAAGGCTTTTAAAGAACCTATTTTGAACAATCTTATGGATCTGGTTACGCTAATGCATCTAGCCTAGCTCTAACCTAGCAACGCCCGTTTTATTGAAACAATACCACCAAAACAGATCAACACTACATACGTACATATTGCACTGCAAGATAGACACAGTCAAATGTCAAAAACAATCAAAAAAGCAAACCATTGCTGTTCACTTCTTCGTATACAGTCTGCTGACTTCGAAATCTCGCAGAGCCGCAAATTTAAATGAACTTAAATTCATTTAAATAGATTCAAATTCAATAAACGTCTGTGGCACACAGCGAAACTTTACCAAAGCAACTTCAGATTAAACTTTTCCTTCTGCTTATGAGAGGGATGCTTTTTGCACTCCACATGCAGACGACCATTGACTCGAATAAAGTAACAGTACTGGCACCTCAAGCGGGGAATTGGCTTAATCACATAGGATCGAGATAGGACCGCTAAAGGCGGATTAAGGGGATTAAGCGGATTAATCTGGGCTCCGGAATCAGTCAAAGGATTAGATCTTGATAGCAGGGTCAGTCTTGTTAGAGTGGAAAATTGCAATCGCTGTGAGACTGTTGGCAGCAAACACCAGGTGCGTCCAACCAGCATGATTGACTGACAGCTGTTAAATTCAATAAAGTCTATGCACTGTCTAAAATAAAGAAAATTAGTCCATTATTGAGTCAAACTCAACTCACACCTATGTCAGGGCTGTGCTCAAAAGTATAGCACCAAAAGTTAGTATCAAAAACGTATTTAAAGCAGCCAAGTTTTAAGCTTTGTAAAGTTGTTTATACATATAGCAATTTACACGATAGCTTCAAACAAAATTAGGATTTTCCAATTCAGTACCTCACTCAGTATATAGTCGTTCTGAGTAGAGTAACTGATCAAGTGTACCCTGCCAATTATAGACACTGGAAGTAAGCTTAAATATAAAGCTAACAGTCTTTAGCTTGTAGTGAGCTAACCAAAAGCAGGACCGAAAAAAGGGGTGTTCAGATTGACCGTAAAGCTGTGCAAATTTTAGACACAGATGTGCGGTGCGTTTATGGAAGAATCGCCGAAGCAAAATCATGACGGTTTCTTTATCAAATTTTACCATGATTTGTGGAGTATCCTAAAGAGTTGCTCCAAAAGGAATCAGGACCTTAAAGGAAAAAAGTTATGGACACAGATGGACAAGGGGGGAATTCCCCCCTCGGAGAAGTCGTCCGCAAGAGGTCGCGAAATTGCTTCCACAAGGGGTAAGAAAATTGGCCACAAGGGGTAAGAAAATTGCCCAAAAATAGGTTTTACGACTAACACTTCCAAAAAATTTCCGGCATCGCCGGAATTTTATACTTAAAATCACTATTTTTTGAGAAAAAACGTGTTTTCGCTAAAAATCACTGTTTTTGTTAAAAAATAGCAAATCGCTTGAAAATCGCTTTCAAAAGTACCCCTAAGAAAATTCGCGCTCACAAGGGGTACCCAAATTTGCCTCCACAAGGGTCAGTGAAATTTGACCTCCCGTTCAGGTATGGTCATGGATCCGAAAGACAAAAACCTGATCAGCTTCCAACTCTGGCAATACCTGGTCACATCACAACTACAAGCGGTTAGACAGTGATTTAGCCCCTTGCTCTAAAACTTCACCACAACCAATACGCAGGTTAGAGAGAGTAGTACTCAAGGTTTTGTGAACTTTCATCTCACTTTGCAGCAATGCAAACTAAGCTTCAAACCCACTCCCCAAGTACCCCTACTAAAGCTTAACTCATTAAACGTTGTCAAATTTAGAATCTCCAAAGAAATCCGATTTCAGAATCAAATCTTGTTGCTTGCAGTATATATACAACGAAGAATATATACATGGTTAGGCAGTAATATCAAAGCCACAAGTTTAAGAGAATCGTTTACTCTTAACAAAAAGCATAACAAATACATATGGTTGTCTTGTAACAATGCAATACAACCTTTTAAAACAATACGTATGCAGAAACAGCATTTTGAAAAGTTATTTGCAGCAACAAACGATAGCCCACATTTAAAAGCACATACTAAGCATAAACGCATGGTGTATTCGAAATTATATATAGTCCTTTACTCAAACTAAAACTTAAAAACAGAAATAAACTCTAAACCCGAACGAGACCCAATAACAGAAGGGACAATTTTGGAAAGCCGAAAATTTTCTAAAAAAACAGCAATAATAATAATGAAAGCAAGTATTTATTATCCCGTCCGTTACATATATACGAGCATGTAACACATAATAAAACATTCAAACAAAATATTTAAACACATGGATAAGCAAAAATATAATCACACAAGAATATATCAATGAAGATACAGCAATGTATTCCGACATTACGTTTAATTATGGCAACAAAACGGAAACAGGAGTCTACAACTACGTAGACAGTAGCCTTGCAAAACTAATTCGCAACATCTCTCCAAACATCCAACCAAAAACTCCATAAAATCCGAAAAAATCTCCATAAAATTAAGACATGAGAATTCACATGAAACAAGCAGGCTTTTGGCAGAAATATAACTAGACTACATCACATCTTAGTTAGCATAAACTACAACAACAATCAGAAAGGGAGAACCATAGTGACCAAACGCAGACATGGAAATCACGGCTTTACAAGCCATCTAAAATTATGGATAGACACAGACACAACTAAATGCATCAAATAGTTAAAACCAAATGAGCACAATAACATATTAAAGTCAGATTTTGGTTAAAAAATCCCGCAGAAAGCTTAACTGAAATTAGTTGAAAAAGACCAGATACCAGGGTATTTTTTAGGGATTCTTTCCGGGGGGGGGGGGGAGGGGGGAAATTTTCGGGGGGGGGGAGATTTTTTTTTTGCAAAAATGTGCCAAAAATTGTATTTTTTGGCGTCAATTTCGGGGAGCCCCCCGCCCCCCCCTGTAAAAAATACCCTGGATACTAATGAAACTAATGGTTAGGAGGACCCACTCCACAAGCCAAATATCTGTACTATGAATTTATTAGCAATGTAACATGAAAGTATGCAAAATTTTCAAAAGACTGCCTGCACAAGAACGCCACATTTTTTCAAAGAATGAAAAGCAAAACAATTTTATATTCAAATGATAACTCAGTCACTAAGTATAACTACAAAACTAAAGCACGGGTCAATTACATATGTATATATACGTAAGTAAACTGAAGTTATAAAGCTTTGAACACCCATTAAATATCAAAAAAGGCTATTTGCGTAAGGTAACGAACTGAAAAACAATACAAAAATTGTGCCATAACATAAGTGCTAAATATAGTAAAGAAATACAGAGCCGGGTCTCTTTTTAGCTAAACAAAACTCCACAAATATTCAGTAATTAATTATTCTGAGTTAAGAGCAGGCACTTGAAATTTTAAATACTAAAATTACAATTCCATCTCTCAAACATAAATAGTTGGTCCTTAGCAGGAAAATAAGCAAGCCTCGGCAGAGACAAAAGCTGCATAAAAACTGCATAAACACTAAAATAACATAATTTGTAACCAAAAAACCATTAATTTGCATAATTCTATTGCAAAATGACAGCAGATAAATAAAAGTCAAAAATGTTTAAATAGTATTAAAATGTAATAGATTTGCTGTGTTTCTGCAACGAACAAGAAAAACGGAAAAACTAGAAATTAGGGATGGGCAGCGGTGCGGTTTTACCGCGGTTCCCGCGGCGGTTACCGCAGAGCTGCGGTATGCGGTAATGAAGGAAAACCGCGCGGTTATGGCGGTTACCACCAATTATGATAACCGCTGGTAAACCGCTGTTTTTATTATAGTTTTTGCTTGAAAAACGCAAATTTGGGCTTATTTTCAGCAGGATTTTAAAAAATATTCTAAATGAAAATTTCACCAAGATATTGTATGTTTATCCGGAATTTTTGAAAAATTGTAAAATTTGGCGACTTGTGCTACTTTGCCACTGTGGCAGTTCGTGCAGTGCACAGGCATTACACTAGCATACAAGTTTGTCAGAGTTGAGTTGAGTCAAATACAGCTCAATGCAGGAAAAATTAGTAATTTGAATGCGGTAACCGCGCTTTGATTTAACCGCGGTTACCGCTAAAAATAAGCGGTAAAAACCGCGGTTAACCGCGCGGTAACCGCACCAAAAAAGCGCGGTAAATAATATTTGCTACCGCGCCCATCCCTACTAGAAATCAAAAGCAAATGGAAATAAAAAAAGTTGTTGAACATATCCTTCCCCAGTTAGTTAGTCTGTGATAAGCCTGACCTCGCGAGAAATCCAAGATTTCAAGGTGTGTGTGCAGTGAAAAAATTAAAAAGCAGACCTAAAAACTGACAAAACGGACATCGACAACAAACGAAATCAATCAGGCGCATGAAAGAAAGTCACAGCGACGAATAAAGAAGACAAGAAAAAAACAACAGAAAATGCGAACTAGCAACAAACGATCAATTTAACAATAGCGTCAAAGATACTGAAAAGGACAGATAAGGCTAGCACATTACATACCAACCTCATAAACTAATTAACACTAACTTAATTAACAGTCAGTAGTAATTAATCATACTGTTCTGACATGGTCAACAAAATTAGACTAGTCCACCCCGTAAAGGGGTGAGCCCCCTCCCCTCTGCCCGTTTCATCATTATAGTGTTCCCATAGGAACCCAGTCCTCATAAATTCTCGAGCAACATTGGCAATCAGGGCGCCGCGAAGTTTAGAGTAAACCTCAAAAGCCAGGTCTCGGTAGGGGCCCCGTAGACCACTGTAGTAATGCAGTGCTTCTACCGCCAGATAGTTAACATTAAGCCAAACGGCGCCGCGCCAATAGGGTGCATCATGCTCCGTGTTGGACATATTATAGAGGGGGCTGGAACGGGCCAGGGACCTTAGGCCGTAGGGGGACCATAGGAGGTCGGGGTTGGTTAAGTCTTTCAGCAGCTGTTCAAGGCGGGGGCTATCGGCTGGTAGTAGGCGTAGAAGCATCGGGAATAGACTGACATAGCCAAAGGTGTCGGAGACAAGGCGCAGTTTGGGCGGCGCTGAAATCACTCGGACCAGGGTTCCGGTGGGGGGTCGACCCGGTTCCGGTTTCAACGGTTCCAGTTTGACGTTGCGGGTATGCAGGCCGTAGTCACAGTAGCTGAAGTAAACAAAAAACAAAGAAAAAAAGATAAAATTTGCCCAGTACAAAATCGTGTGTATAGAGTAGACTGCAACATGGGACCACGGTTTTTTTCGGTCATGGTTTCAATCGACAACTAATTGGACTATTCTTTTAAAGACAAAAAGAAAAGAAATATTCGGATGGCGCATGAAAAACTGCTTTTTTTTACTGGGGGGCGGGGCGCCCACCATGCTTAGGGTTCCCCCCACTCACCCTCCTAAGGTTCCCAGAAAATGCCAAATTTTAAGGGATTTTTGATCAAAATTTTTAAAAATGTTCCGGCACCGCTGGAAATTTTTGGTGAAAAATTGTTTTTTTTGGGGCTAAAACTTAATTTTTGAGCACTTTTAAGCTTAGTTATAGCAGTAAGTGTGGAAAACCGGCTATTTATACTGTATTCTTAGCATTTTTAGCTCATTTTATACTCCCCCACTTATTTTTGCCTCGAAAGCCCCCAGAAAAATGCAATATGGGTGACAAGAGGTTTTAAGCGGACATAGGACTAATAAGGCAGGATTTTACTACTTGGACTCTTTCGGACTATTTCTTTAAAGACGAAAACTTAATACGTTGGAGATATACGTACGTATATTATGTCGACTGGCAATTAAAAATTAAGAAAGCACTCCTTATAACCAGTTGTTATCAACACTAACAATCCACAAAACAAAACACTTTCCCCAGTAAAATTTCCTTTAATTATGATCAGCAGCAAAAACTGGAAAACTTTAATGACAGCTTATTATCGACCTATGTATGATAAGTTTATAGGATCCTCCTACCGTACCGTTGTCTTTTATCACTCCAGTGTAATTGGTCCAAGGTTTTGATACTGTTCAACTTCGCAGCCAACTTTCCATATTCGGCTGCCTCAGACTCGTGCTCTGCAAAAAATAATAAAAATTTTCCACAAAATTAATATTCAAATTTTACTTTACTCTTTAAATTTTTTGGATAAAATAATTCTGTCTATCAATCAATCAACAACTACAAAATGAGCAGTCAAGCTGGAAAACATCGATGAAAACATCGCGAATAGTTACGGTGTATACTGTACGTGGTAAACTCAAGGTTTTTTAGGCCATAGCTTAGGGCATGGCCTAAATTTATGAGTCGATGGCCTAAAGAATTTTGGCCGTTGAGGCCATTTGGCCTAAATTTTTCGACGAAAACCCAGTTAAATTTTATTGATTTTTAAGTAAAAACAACAATTTTCTAAAAACTTTTTCGCGCCTTCGGCGCGAATTTATACATTTTCCCTTGTATTTCTGGGCTACGCCAGCCGCCAGCTAGTTATTGTCTTTTGCACTTATAAATACACATTCACGTTATAATTTCATTTACTATTATAAGGATTTCATCGAAGAAATGCTATTTTAGTATGTAGTTTAACTTTATTTCTATTGCATAGTTTAATTTTTTCTTTCTTTGGTTCATAGTCGCAAGTAGCTAAAAAATGCCGGTTCTGCATCAGCAGCAAAATCATGTGTTAAAGATGGGAGCAGAATCTTTGAAAATATTCAACAAGTTATGTGTTAAACATATGCAATCTACAGAAACTTGTTGAAGCAATGTTTTTATTGACTGTATCATTATGTCAATATAGGTTATTTGTTTGAATTCTTCAAATGCCTTATAATTTTAAATCTCTTAAATGAACAAGTAACTTGCAAAAAATCATAAACAAAAGGATCAGGATAAATGCTGTATCTTTTAACATCGTATACTTCAGTTCTAATAAGTTAAATTACCTGAAGATTTTGAAAGATATTGAAGCTAAAAGGCTAATGTCTTTTCTAATGATCGTGGAGGGAAAATTAATGGTCTCTGTTTGGGTGAACATGCTATTTAGAAATGTTGCATTAGAAATTCAGTATAATCTTGAAGATTTATGTTATGCATGTTATTAGAAATCATGTTGGGAATGACGCAAGTTCTCTCCAGAGAGAATACGGTCGTGCATGGATTTTAATCCACTTCGAGACCATTAAGACATTTCTCAAATTGAGAACGTATTTTGTTAGAGCCACGAACTTTGATCCTAAATTTTTATTTCCAAATCATGGCTATTTTGTTAGAGCCACGAACTTTGACCCTAAATGTTTATTTCCAAATCATGGCTTTTCTAGATATTATTGAAATATTTTTTGGAAAACTAAGTCTTGTATTTACACTTTGCGGTCATTTGATCCAGTTTTTTTAGTTAAGACATTGTTTATGCTTACATCCATTTGATTCATTTCATATCAAGTTTAAAGGGTGGATTTTTTGGTGAATATCCATTTGATTCAGTTTTTGAATTAAAGCTTAGGTTAAGCTTACATCCATTTGATTCATTTTTGCAGTTTACAGTTTGCAATGGAGGTTCTTAGTGAATAATAAATGCAGAAATTACAACAGAGGGCTATTTTGCAAGCGAGTAAATATAGTTTGAAAATGCATAGAGGGTCAGTATTTAAATACGAAGATTGAATCTTTTCG
>JASAND010007058.1:0-35696 GCA_030248195.1 Trissonchulus latispiculum | reverse complement strand
GCCCCCATTAGTTTCTACTACCGTAAGACAAGTCATCTATTTAGGAGTCTAATCAATTTTATATCCGATCACTGTTAATGCGGTATACATAACTTCAACCTTCCCAGGGTCACGTGATATAAAAAGGATGCAGATAAATCTATTCTCCCACTAAATCATTTCTACTAAAATTCTCTTGGTAGCTCAATAAAAAACCGAACTTTTGTTTTACTTGGCTACTTACGACCCTTCGTATCAATGCTGCCCCCCCCCGTCTTCAGAAATCGATAGTTTTTGTCCTGCTATCATGTGTTACCAATTCATTTATTTTTTTACACCAACTTTTAGGACGTTTCCTTAAAGTTCTCATCTTTGTTCAAGGCTGTTATGCCTTAGCTGTAGTAAGCCCAACGCTAACGTGTTTTCCATTTCTTGCATAAACAGGTTTTGCCCATCGTGTGAGTTTTTCCTCCTTTTTGTGCCTCACCCCATTCTTTTACCAGTATAATGTTCTTTACTTACTGAAAAATTGCAGCCATTTATATGTCCTCTTTAAAGAATAACCTGCCAAATAAGCAAGTTTACGGCAGTAGAATGTTGAAGCATTTTCTGCTTCACTCTACCACTAGCATAATACTTTTTCATCCTTGTTTCTGTTAGAGCATTTTGTGATGCTTTTTCCTGTAATTTTAAAAATATGTAATATATATTGATTAAGTAGTACGTACTTTTAGCAGTCATCATAAACAGCTAGCGCGACTACACTATTTATTATTATGATTCAAATTTAGAATCTGTGAAATATATATTTTTGAAACTCTGAACCCGAAAAATTAATGAAATTTAGATGATTCCGAGCTTTCCTTCCGGGGTGGGTATTCACTATATTTTGAAACTGATCAGGATGTGGAAATTTGAGAAAACATCATCGCTGCTTTATCATATAGTATGTTCGTATGTAGTATGCTAAGATAAATTTGAGAGATGCCGGTTAGGTAAACGTGTGATAAAGATGCAAAAGACAAACAGCAAAAATATGACCCGGCGAAACCTCTCTGATATTGCAATGAAATCCATTTAAAATATTCAACTGTTACGTCAACCATTTTTCGAGAGATATCAGCACACATTACGTCACATTACAGCACACACGCTAGATCAAAGTACACAACACATTAAGCGTTTCTGTGGCAAACTTGTAACAGCTCGCGCTGTAAGCAGCAGCTCTCCTTGGAGCACTGCATTTCTTTCTAAATTATTAAAGTTAGTGCTTTCGACAAAAATCCCATACCTTCCAATAAAGAATGGGGAACGCCGTTTTTTCAAAGTGAAATTATTATTTACCAGAATAATCTCAAAAAATTTCTAGTACCACAATTTTTGTCACAGGACTACCTTAAATATTTTTCCTTTTATTCTCTATAGTCAATGTTAATTGTTACTCCCCGGAATTTGACTAATTTTTAATTAACCATGGCTAATGATCGACACTCAATCTTAGTATTTTTAAATGTTAAAAATAATCACATGCAATAAACTGAGCTAGAGTCTTCTGAACTTCTTCAACTTCTGGGAAGCTTTACCATCAAACCAGTCTTCCGATTAAATTATTACCTTAAGAAGGAGATTGATAATTAAATTTTGAAGTAGCAACCTTATATCTATTTGGTACTGACTTGATAATAAATTCATAACATTTTCCTATCAATAATTTTCTAAAACTGAATTTCCAAGAAGCAGTTAGCTTTTTCTGTTATAACCTAATTTATAGATAAGCACACAACAAATATGATTTTTTGATTTTGACACAGCCACCTCAATTTCTGATGCCATAAAATTTTTCAAGCTGCTGCACTTGCGCAGATTCTAAGTTGAAACAATCATTGCCAGATGATCTCTTTTCTAGATTTTTGAGTCACCTGCATTAGGTATGTTAGCGTCGCTAACTGCTTAATGTCAAAACGTAGCTGCAGCTTTATCTGATTTCAAATATAAATAAACTTGCCAATCTTGTTAACTCTTTTATGCCCTCGGCGGCCATTTGACACAAGTGGTGATTTTTGTATCTGTGCCAAAGAGCAGACACCGGTTGCACAATGGAGCTCTGATCACGTGCTCCATTTTTATTTGGAGTAATAAGTTCAATAGTTGCTAAAAAAATAAAGTCCCGGCTGCCCTTTGGCGGAATGGACAATTCGGCAAATTGTCTACTATGTTTCTGCGTTTATTTCAAACGATTCCAGATTCAAATAAGGTGGTCGTATCCTTTTGTGCAGTACTTTTGTGGTGATTTTTTCAAACGCTATAACTTTCATAATTTTGAGAGTTGGAAAGAGCTTTATACATCATTTTAAAGCTTATTATTTGTATATTCGCATTAGCTTACGAAAATAGCAAAAATAGCACAAACAAATAGCAGAAATGGTTTGACATGCTGACATCTAACAAGATAAACATAGACCAAAAATTTTTGAACGTCGATTTCTCAAAACTGAAGACTCGCCCAAAAGTTCATTTTGTGCAACGATATGAAGGACATGTGGGGCGAGGGGTATTTTCTAGATTTGGCTGAGCAGGTCTTAACGGTCGAGAAAATCAGCCAAGTGCACGGTAATACGAAAGTTCGCAACTTAGCATTGAGTTTACTTGCTACTCGATACGTTTTAGTCCAAACCAAGAAAAACGTCCCTCCGTAGAAGTGCCGATTTCATTGAGTATAAATAAGCCAACTTCGTCCTTAACATGTGGCAGTAATTTTGAAAACAACTGATTTCCACTAAAATTGCCATTTTTGACCCTCAAAGCTGCTTTTTGTTTATACTGGCTTAACCACTGGAGATAGCTCAAAGGTTCTAAAAGCAAAAATGTTCATTTTTGTGTCCTCTTTCCAGCCATCACAACCAATTCCGTATTTTGTATACCTGCTGGGAGCCTAAGGAAAAAACCAAAACCAAAAACCAAAAATACGGGACTGGTCCCAGAATGTTAAAGAGCACGGTAGTAGGTTACTTCGTAAGTTTTAGCCATTTATGTAAAGGATGAAAGCCGTATGAGTAAAAAATACCCGAAACCAGCACTTTAAGTATGAGTTGATCCCATCTCTGAATCAAGTCTTCCACATAGAAAATAAAAATATTGGGGTTTTTTGCAATGGAAGTTAGCAAAATTCGTACTTTGTCCGACTTTGACGGCCTTTAACTTTTTCTGGCCGCATCGGACCCTTCAATGCTGAATTATTAACTGTAGAGCAATTAATTCTCTATTGATTGGTGGCAGTCCCATTTGTCTAGGCGCTCTCTATAAAAACGGCAGCCAAAAATGTAAAATTGGTCATTTTCAACCAATTTCCCGGGAAGTCTTGGGTAGAAGGGGTTAACTTACTTGCAACCAAGTTCCTGCATATTTGAATACGGTATTTTTCACCAAGGTATCAAAATTTTATGCATTTTTTAAAATTTGCTATGTGCATTATTTAGATACGTAGATGTGCAAATGTTGAAAACTAGTGAATTTATTTCATAGTTATGACACCATGGTGTCGAACTGTACTCTAGGGTCACCTAAATTTTTATTCCTGCTGGTTATTCCTGCTGGAGCTGGCATGTATAAAAGGAACTTTGGCTGTGTTTTTTCTATTTTATCACGACAAGGTCCTATCTTCAGCACAGGGCTAGTATAGTGCACTTTTTGGGGTTGTTAATTAATGCAAATTAGGTTAGCAACTATTTAAACGAAGAAATCTGCAGTCGTCTCGCAGTTATCAACTGTCAGCAATCTAAACGGTTGCATATATTTGGGCGGATCCGTACAGCTTGGGAGCCCACTTTGGCACACCACGGACAAAAAGTGATAGCATTTAAATTCAACTTAACTGAAATGAATATGTATTTTTACTAGGCAAATGCTAGAAATAAGAATACTCCACGCATAAGTGTTAAGATTTTACGAAGATATTTTTAAGTAGTTAGCCAGTAGTTGAGCAGGTGCTATCAGCAAAGTAGTTTAACTCTCAGTAAACTAATTCTGAAAAAGCAACCATTTGAATAGTCTCATTCGCTGTTTGTGATTACACAAAACAGAAGCAATTAGAAAAGTATCAAAAGTAAATATATTTCAAACAAATTTTTAACATTTCCTACTAAAGTTCGCACAGGTCTACGACGGCATATTGCCCCCTTTGCGACCAATTTGTTTTAATTACTACTTATTCTAATAAATTTTTACAGTGAATTTGAATAAGATAGGGTAATAGCATTTGTTCGTGTTTTAAAATTTCTTTATCTTTAATTTTAGGATTTTCAATTTGATTAATTATATATATGTAATTCATTCAACTCAGATTCAGTCCATCTTTCATTGAAGGACAGTAGAAGGAAAAGCATAAAAGGTGACATAAGTCATTCTAGTGTTAGCATTTTTGCTCTGATATAGCAAAATATCTATCCTTAAATATCATTTATCTGGATTATATGTGACAACTTGAAAGAATTCTTTGTTTTCTTTGATCTAAATAATTCAATTTATTTAGTTTTCTTTTAATTCAAATCCAAAACTTTCCTCTAAATCACTATACATTTGGTATTTAGATGGCTCAACGATGCAGAATTTGTAAGCGATGGATTCGATGTTCGATTAATGAACACTTATTAGTAGCTCATCAACTGTCTTGTCGTTTTTGTGGGAAGAAATTCTTCAGACAACAAAATGCAAGCAACCATGTACAACTACGTCACTCAGTGAACGTTTGCGACAATCCTGGAGCTGCTTCAGTCCAATTTGGTCAAACTGGTGGTGGACGCATTATAAATCTAATTGATGACAAACATTTTATCCTGACGCAAACAGCCAGTCGCAATAACGAAATGTTCAGGACAACTAATACCGAATATTCTTTACGCTTAAAAGATACCCCTGTTGAGTCTCTTGAACAGGCTTTGGACATTCTACACGAAACACTTTCCCAAGTATTGGACTTTCTTGGCAGACATGTTAGAAGGCAGGACAAAGTCAGGATGGTTTTTCAGTCTCCTTCTCTGGATTTCCCAATAGTACTCCCTGTACTGCCATTTTCTGATATGACCCCTGATTACGTCATGGAGTTTATCAGACATGTATTACAGTCCTACCAAAAATTTTCTTTTGCTGATGGAGTGTTAGTTACTTTCACGCATATCAATATGCCTGAACCTGGTCATGGTAAGAGAGATGTAGGAAACATACGAACTCGTAAAATCATTGAGCTACCAACATGGTTATCAGCCAAAAGATGTATCCTTCAAATAAAGGTTGACAAGGACTGCTTCGCAACCGCGGTAGTGGTTGCTCAGGCTCTGGCTGATCATCAGCTTGCCAAAAAAGCAGGATTCGTGATTCCAAAACTTGGTAAAAGAAAAGAAGACAGGTCTATCAAAAGCATTACAAGAATGGACAGGCAAACACCGCAAAGGCGCCAAAAGGTAGAAGTCCTTTTGGAGCAATGCGGTCTTACGTCTGGTTCCCCTTGTGGTTTAGCTGAAGCAGGCTTGATACAAACTGCTTTGCCAGACTATCAGATTAACATTTGGGATGCAGAAACATTTGGACAAAACGTGTTTACAGGATGTTATAAGAAAAAGCAAATAAACTTACTGTTATTCAACAACCACTTTGACGTAATCACTCGGATGGCCGCTTTTATGAACACCGCCAATTACTGTCCTAAGTGCCGCACGGGATACAATAAGCCCATAAACTTACATCGATGTGAGGTGGGCTGCCCTTTGTGTCATTACAGCTTTTGCCAGAATAATTCCCCCTCTGTTGACAAAAAAGAAGTAATATTTTGTGAACTTTGCAACCGCTATTGGATGACTAAAATCTGTTATCAAAATCACATAGACAGGATATGTTCCATGGTAAAACGGTGCAGAGTTTGCTCGAAAATAGTTCCTCAGTCTAAACTCTCAGACCACAACTGCGGATCCAGCCTTTGTGGCGTATGCAAACAGCAACGCGAAGAAGGGCACTTGTGCTACATTCAACCAGTTAAATATAAAGAATCTGATAATAGCTTTGAAGACATTGATGGAGAATGCATCGATCACTTGTCTCGAGACGAAAATACAGATGAAGTTGCAGAGATCTGTAGAAGGGAACTAACCGAAGAGCATAATGAGCTATCTGGCCGATTCCAACCGTCAGAGAAGAAGAAAGCAACCAAAGAACCAAACTTTTTCGTGTTTGATTTCGAATGCATGCTTATGCCGAATGGGGAACATCGGCCAAACTTATGTATTGTGCAAGCTCTTGAACCAGATCTGAAGCAGTGGTGCTTCAGTGGCTCTGATGCTGGCGATAGTTTCTGCAAGTGGGTTTTTAACCAAAAGATAACCCAAAACTCTATATTTATTGCCCACAACTTCGGTGGTTACGACGGTTATTTTATTCTGGACTATTTGCACAACAACGCCGTAAAACCGGAAATAATTTATCGCGGAAGCAGAATCTTATCATTATTTATCACTGGTCCTCGGATTAAATTCATAGACTCCTACAACTTCCTGCCTATGCCTTTGTCTATATTTCCGAAGACATTTGGATTAAATGAACGGAAAAAAGGCCATTTTCCCTACCTATTTAATACCCCTGAAAATCAAGAATATTTAGGGGAATTGCCAGCTCTTAAATATTTTGATGCTCAGTCAAGAAAGCTAGAGGCCTACACCGATCTGTTGCAGTGGTACGGAGAAGAAAAGAAACGCTACGAAGACCAGTCAATTTTGAAATACTGTTTACAGAATCAGCTTTATGATTACTGCGAAAGTGATGTAACCATACTTCGTGAAGGATGCCTTGCATTTTCTAAGGACTTTCGGGATGCAACTGGCGTCAATCCTTTTGCTAACGCTATTACTATTGCATCTGCCTGCAACTTTGTTTTCCGACGAAATTTTCTAAAGCCAGAAACAATCGCCATTATTCCCCCATCCGGTTATTTTCCGAAGAAACAATACAGCAAATCAGCTATAGCTTGGTTGAAATGGATGAGTGAAAAAACCAAAGTATCCATTCAACACGCCCTTAACGGAGGTGAGAAACAAGTAGGAAGATTTTATGTAGACGGCTTCTCTGAACCAGCAGACAAAAACTCAAAACCTACCTGCTATGAGTTTTATGGATGCTATGTTCACGGGCACAGTTGTTTGTTTGGGAATAGTTCTCTCAAATATGAACTGCGGAAAGAGTTAAAGGCAAAGCTACAGAGGACTTTGGACAGAGCTAAAGAGTTGGCTTCTTTAAATATGAACGTAGTAGAAATTTGGCAATGCGAATGGGAAAGGATTCTTTTGAATGATTCTCTTGCGAGTCGAATACAAGGATCTGTCACAATAGATTCTCCGCTTCAACCTCGAGATGCCTTTTTTGGTGGAAGAACAAACGCAATAGTTTTATACTATCAAGCGAAGAACAACACGGATGCCATTCGCTATGTTGATATTACTTCTCTATATCCATACGTTAATGCTAATTGTTTGTACCCAGTAGGTCATCCTGCAATCATAACAGAAAACTTTGAGGACCTTGAATCATATTTTGGAATGGTAAAATGCAGTGTTCTACCTCCAAGGAATTTATTTCATCCTGTATTACCCCTAAAAATACGCGGAAAACTTATATTTACTCTTTGCCGCAGCTGTGCCGAAACTAACAATCAAAGTACCGATTGTTTACATGAAGATGATCGTCGAATTTTGACAGGAACCTGGTGCACGCCTGAGCTGTTGAAAGCTGTAGAAAAGGGATATAGTATAATAAGCATTAAGGAGGTTTGGAACTGGGAGGACAAAAGCAATAATTTATTTCAAAGCTACGTGCGGACATTTCTGCAGTTAAAGCAAGAAGCAAGTGGGTGGCCAAAGGACTGCAATTCGGAATATTCCAAGCACATCTACCTTCAACAATATCAAGAGAAAGAAGGAGTACTTCTAAATTATAATAAGATCACTTCGAACCCCGGAAAGCGTGCAGTTGCCAAATTGATGTTAAATTCTTTTTGGGGATATTTCGGAAAAAGATCTAACGTTACTCATACTGTCTATGCAACGAGTTATGGCGAATACACCGCTTTGCTATCAGATCCGTCAAAGGAAATCACTGATATAATGTTCACGAAGAACGGATCAATGGCTGTCATTTCCTATCATAGTAAGAATAACGAGTTTGTAGAAGCCGACCATAAAACCAATATTGTTATAGCGGCATTCACAACATGTCACGCCAGGCTGCAGTTATACTCCTACCTGGACCAACTTGGAAAGAAGGTGCTGTATTTTGACACAGATTCCGTAATTTATGTGTCAAAAGCTAAAGAAACCGCTAATGAACCAAAGCTGGGGAATTATTTAGGAGATTTGAAAGATGAAGTAATGGAACAATATGGAGACGGAGCGAAAATCGTAGAATTTTGGAGTCTTGGTCCAAAGAACTACGGCTTCCAAGTTAGGAAGCCGAATGGATCGTGCGATTACCAATGGAAGATAAAAGGAATACCATTAACAGTGCGAAACCGTATTATTCTGAATCCAGAAACAATGAAGAAACTGCTATTTTATGGAGGTTCTTGTGAAGCAACGGAAAACAGAATAACTCGAAATAAAAACAAAACGACGATAGTTTCCCAGACTGTTGCTAAGAAGTATAAAATCGTTTATGATAAAAGGCGTCTATTGAGAAACCTTACTAGTTTTCCCTTTGGCTACTAAACATACATATATTAGACTCTGTAGTTAGTCAACCTGTATGCTTATATTAAATACTTGTGTGCGTAGTGATTGACAGCATTATTGTCCGGAATTATTAGTAATTACCAGTTGAACAAATATTCCATGGCTAATAAACTATGTTTGCAATATCACTAATAATAGTTCCACAAATATTTGTACTGTTAAGGTGGTGATTCCTTTTGGGCACATATTGTTGGTTGGCGGCATAAATCAAGATGAAATTTGACGAAACATTCCGAAATAAGTTCATTTAGCGTTCTAACACCCTCCGCGCAATCCCGGTTCAAAAATTCGATATTTCTGGTCAGGGCGGTTTTTCCCAATTTCTGAAAGTTTGACAGCAGCTATATAGCTCTGACTATATTCATTCGAAAGACTTCGTTGAGCTTCATATTTTTGCTTTTTAATATCTTACGCATGATGGTCTTCCAAATGCTATCCCGTAGCCTGCTATCATAAAAAGTGTAGCTTTTGCAAAAACACAACCAATTTTTCCAAAGATTGTGGAGCATACACCATACAAGCTGGAGGGCTGCTACTTAATGGATGTGTTCTGCACATATACACATAGGGACCCTTTTTAGTTGTCCCGATTACTGTTTTCTAGCTAAAGTAATCTCTTAACAAATTTGGAAAAAGTAGGCAAAATACAGGTTACGCACACATTTCACCTTACTTCTCCATAACGAAGAGCGATTTCATAATAAATAAAAAATCGTCCCCAGCTATTTGATGGAGGTATAGAATGATATAACCGATGTCTCGCGAAAATATTTACTTGAGGCTGCAAAAAATTTGGAAAATTATACTTCTTCTAAAATGTGTTAAAAATATGTAAGAAAAGCAACATTAGTTTCATGGTATGCATTAAAACGAGAAAATGTCAAACTGCATTTTGATATAAAGATGGCTTCTTAACTCCAAGTAATGAGTGAGTAATAATGGTGCAAACTTTATGTGACCAAAGGGAATCACCACCTTAAATAAATCATTGTGAGGCATAGCGTTAAGATGACGTCTTGTTTAGTCAAAGAGGTTTTTCAGCAACCTACGTTGTGTGAAGCAGTATTTCTATCGTTATAGTTAGCATGCTGTGGTCCAAAGTTAAAAAAATTTATAGTGGGTCCCTATGTACTAGCAAAAGAAATAGAAGTCATTTGTCTTCTGATAAACTTAAATAATACAGCATCATCAAGGAAACCAGTATTTTTCGACCTGTTAGGGAGATACCTAATTTGCTGTTTTATTACAAGACAAATCCTTAATTTTCACTGGATTGACCTGTATTAGAGGAAGGTTCTATCATAAAAGCAAACAATTTGGAAGCGTTCTTCACGCAGTAATAAAATGAAAATTGTTAATTGTGTTGAATTTGTTGCATGTGTTTAAATTGGTAAGCATAAATAATGAAGCAATGTACAGTTTCTTTGAACCATTGTGGTGGTTATTTTAGCAGTTGAATAGAGTACGTATCTTATATATTTAATGTTACTGTGTGGAATATTTTTTGATTTCACGTAAAATTATCCAAAAGTGAGTACCAACTTCATGAAAATTCAATTTAATTATCCTTTTGTGTAATGTCCAAGGCTGAACATAGCTAATACTTTTTTCTCTTCAATTTTGAGCGCGCAGTGCGGTCAGTCTTAAGTTAGATTATTTATGGTCGGTTGTTTTGGGCGCCTTTACTTTTCAATATTTTTATATACTGATTATGGGCGTCATCTCGAATCACTTTTGAGGTTTCCCCCTTTTCTTTTATTTTCGAGGTGTTGATCTACTGATGCCTAAAAGGTTTGTCTATTTTGTTGTGGTGCTTGCACGTTCTGGTCCGTCTGTTCTGAGAAATATATTTGAAATTCTACAAATATTTTGTAGGTTTGATTTTGGATCAATTTTGTATTGCCGCTTGAAAGTAAACTCGCGATACCTAAAATACAACTGTTGTCGCCTTGTGTAGTCGGGTAAGCTAAGCGGATAATTAGGAAATAGTCAGACATGAACACACTCTGAGTAAACCTGCAAATATTTATTGTAAATTAATTATTTTATTGAGTTCATACAAACCAAAATTCCACAACTGAAGAATTGCTGATGTTTAGATGTTTTGTATATCCAGAAAGTATCCAGAAAGTAAAGTATATACTGCAGTAAATAAATGAAAAAAAACAAAAAAAAATGACAGCGGCGGCAGAGAACCTTCCCGAGGTGCTGTCGTCAAAGCGCTCAGTGCTGAACAAGTCTTACTCTGCCCGAATGATATTACATTTAGCATAAAAACTAAGCTTCGGTTGGGTTACGAAAAAGGTTATACTACATTTATTCAGATTATGTAAGTAAAAGAAACAGATTATGCAGGTGAAACATAGAAGAGAGCAAAGAAATGTAAGAAAGCAGCTTCCATTTTACAGTAATGAACAACAACTAATTTGAATCAAACAACACGAAGCGTATAAACAGGAAATGCAAATACTTGTTTGGGAAAATTGATATGTAAAATGAAAAAGAGCGGAAAAGTATAAATTAACAAACTAAAATTGATTACGTGCTACATTTCAAAACGAACGTTTTGAACCTGTTTATGGCAGCAATTGAGTAGATGTTAGCTTTGGTTTAGGAGCTAAAGCATAAAACCCTTGAACAAAGAAGAGAACTTTAAGGAGACGTCCTAAAAGTTGGTGTATAAAAAATAAATGAATTGGTAACACATGATAGCAGGACAAAAACTATCGATTTCTGAAGACGGGGGGGCAGCATTGATACGAAGGGTCGTAAGTAGCCAATTAAAACAAAAGTTCGGTTTTTTATTGAGCTACCAAGAGAATTTTAGTAGAACTGATTTAGTGGGAGAATAGATTTATCTGCATCCTTTTTATATCACGTGACCCTGGGAAGGTTGAAGTTATGTATACCGCATTAACAGTGATCGGATATAAAATTGATTAGACTCCTAAATAGATGACTTGTCTTACGGTAGTAGAAACTAATGGGGGCGTAGGGGACATCTATACTACTTACATTCTATTTATTTTATTTTTAATATTTTATATATAAAATATAAAAAAAAAAAAATAAAATGAATAAAACAGCAGAGGAGGAGAAGACAAACAAAGATGTTGTGCTAAAAAAAAAACGAAATGTTAAACACATAAAAAAAAAAAAAAATAAATTATTTAATTTAAAAAATCAGACATTAGCTGAAGGGAAAAAGAAGGAAAAAGATATTTTTTTTTTTTTTTTCTTTTTCAAACCCCGACAGAAACCCGTACTAACCAGGAGGCAAGCGGTCGCTCCGCGCTGGATTAAGTAAAACCCCCTAGAAACGGTATCCCCACAGGTAGTTCCTTCGAGGTGTGGGCACACATATGTATTATAAATAAATAAATATTAAAAAAATAAATTAACGAAAAAACTAATTAATAAAATTAAAAAAAAAAACTTAATTAAAACAAAAAATTAAAACAAAATAGAATTGAACCAAGCGCAGTGAAGCGAACGGCCAAAAAGAAAACAAATTGCAGAGCAGCACAGCAGGAGGGGGGGAGGTAAGGTTTTCGCAAAAAAAAAAAAAAATAAAATAGAGAAAAAAGAAAGAGAAAACAAGAGATTCTTCCCCGCCAAATTTTTTTTTTAAGGAAAGAGATGTATGAAAAAAATGCTAGCTTTATAAAAAAAAAAAAACGATTGTCGGTCAGTCCTCTACCACTCCCCTCACTTCCCTGGGGAAACAAACACAGGTTCTCTCATGTGTACAACAAAAGAAAAAGAGGTAAACGCGGGCCAGCAGGCGGATCCACTAAGGATACAAGGCATTAATCATAAAGAAATAATGGTTTCTCAGCTGGGAAGAAGAAGAAGAATCACTTGCCGTTGCTGTCTTTTGGCAAACCATAACTAAACTATAAGCCGTTGCTGGTATACCTTTTGTAGGACAGCAGAATGATTTTGATTCTCCGTCGTTGGTTGAGAGTGTGGTACATTGATGACCTGGCGGACAATCGATATCAAGAGCGCAACTGATCACGTGACCCGCATCGTCCCGGAAATATTCACCACCGTCAGGGCAACCTGAAATCAAGAAGTTGAAAAAACAAGAAGAAGGTCAACCTCAGAAATGGGCCTTAATTCAGGAAAGCTCTACTGATACTTTCACAATGTGGATTGGAACTCAGAGCACAAACAGTAATCACAATAACGGACTAACGAAAGGAGGAGTTGTAAGAAGACGATATTATAGAAAAAAGTTTTCAAAAACTTTGAATCAAATTGGTAAGCGGTAAGATTTGTTGTCCTAGAACCCGGTGGTCGCCTACTTCTAATTAGCAGCTTGGATTCCCGATTTTAAACTTTTTTTTTACAAAATTTGTCCTCCTTTCAGTGCTTTAACAACCTGTTTTCTGACAATAGTTGTCACAGACTTCCTGAGTGACAAAATTGTTAGCATTTCCATCACATCCCTTGTATCGAAAGGTGTGACAGCGCTGAGTCTCCGTGTCGTAGTGCCATCGAATGGAGGCCGGACCGCAGCGTTTGCCAACCTCCTCCGGAAGATGGCAGATGTACGCTAAAACAATATATGCAAAAAATGTTAGCAACTATACGGGTTTGCATTTGACTTCAATGTGCTATATGTATTTGTTCTTTATGTAATATGTATGTAATACTGTAATATGTATGTAATATGTAATATGACTAATCTTATGTGCTGACGGTGAATGTTAAAACGTAATGTACTCGCTGGTATTACAGCAGGAGTAGGCCTCGGATTGTCCAGCAAAGTTGTTTGTGAGAAGAGTTTCTCTTAGATTGAGTTGAGTTTATGGAAAAGGTGGGGAAAAAGAATGCATGTAGGTAGCCTGTAGATACCCGCTATAGGTACCTGCGCATAAGAACCCATATTGTGTGTAACATAACTGAAATACCAGTGATAACAGCAGTTTTAGGAAACCATATCGTCGCATTATTATTGCATTTGTATCACATTCTTTCACTTTTTATTTATGTCACGTATACTTTAGATATAAATTATTTCAAATACTTTTAGTGGGACAGCAGCTCCAGAAAGTCCCGTCAAAGTAGCACTCATGGTTTGGAGGGCAGGGCCTAATTTTTCCCAATAGGGCGCATTGGAAGTAGTGACCTTGACTATCCTGATATGGTTTACCATGCAGACATTTCGGCTGAGCTGAAAACGACATCGAAACAATAAACGTCGATAGACAAACTTTAGTTGCCGGTTTCAAATAGGTGCTACATTTCAAAACTAAGCTTCATTGAACAGAAAGTTGCACACATCAAGAAAGCAGAAGGAAGTCATGTACCTGAAATGTCACGAAACCGAAACTATCAAAAATACAGAATACAAAACAGATTGTATCCAAAACAATAAAAAAATACAAAACGAACGAAAGAAGCATGTCCCTACAGCATTTCCGGCCGAAACAAATCGGGCCTGAGGTGGGGATCGAATCCACAACCTTTGGCTGACTATCAACGCTCTACCGGTTAAGCCTATCAGGCACAATCGAACTAAGTTTAAGCTTAAATTCGTTCCCAAACTGTAGGTACACGTTTTTGAATAAAGTCCATCAGGAGGAATGTGACCCAAAAATTTGTAACCTTTAACTCCTCTACAGTAATCATGACACTGCAAGATTGTCTCAAAGTTATTGGCATTTCCGTGACAGCCAGAAAAGGTGAATACATCACACTGTTGAATCTCCGAGTTGTACCAATAACGTTGAACGTAATTGGAGCAATCCCCGATTTGTTTGTCCATTGTGCATACCGACTCTAAAACAAGATTAATATGTATGGCTATGGTTCAACTTTCTTAGAGCTGGAGAAATCATACGAAGAGTAAAATCAAAGTATCTTTTCTCTGCCTTTTCCAGCTGAAACTTGCCATATAATCTCAGGATACTTTAATCAGGATACTCCAGAGGTCCCTTATCCCAGAAATACCGCCAATTAGCAAATTTTCAACCTACTTTTATCAGGACAGCAAACACCATTCCCACAGGCATATTTCTCTGGGCATTGCTGGGACGATGAACAGGAAACAAACTTTCCAATCTCATCTCGAAGTGGCAGGCCTCTTTCACAAAGTACTAAAGTTAATTAACAATCAACTAGTCAGTTATATGCTAATTTTGAAGTGTATTAGACATTTATTTTTATTGCAGTGGGTGTTTCGACCACAATAACAAAATTTCACCAACTGTAGAAGCTTTGGTAAAATTACAACTAAGTGATTACTTGGCACTATAGTGTCCTCAGAGAGAGAATCTGAAAAGAGCTTAGGATATTGCTCACTAAGAGATGCCTGTGTGATTTGAAACACGGACATATAGTGCCATCAATTATTGTCATGTTCAGTTCTCTAGATATATGATCAGAAAACCTCAACAACGTTTTGTTTTTAACTTTTTTTAACACTTTAACGTTAAGCTTAGCAAAGTCACAACAGGCACAAATCATAATTTATGCCAACGGATGAAGGTGTGCCAATTTAGGTCGCACAGAGGTGTAACGATTCCTTAATGATTTTTTTCACATTCTCCAACAAGGGCTTTGTTTATTCGAGTTTATTTGTAAATTAGACTAAAAATCCTCCATGAAAAATACCGAATTCATTTTTATTTAGACAGACTCTCCCCGATACCTTCAACGGACCGGGTTACAAACGCACCGAACATATTTTAGCATGCACGTGCACGAATAATATACATTGTAAAGCGTTGATGTAAGCATAGAAAATGCCGACCCGCTGTCATTATTATGTTTACAAAGGCATTCTTGTATCCATTATCTTCTAATGCATAATGAATGAAGTTATAAAAAAATAGTAACGAAATAGTATCGAAATAGTAATTTTTTCACCTTTTGCACAAAATCCTTCGCAGTCCCCTTTGGTCGGAAAATTGTTAAAATTTCCTCCCTGTCCGTACCAGTTGAACACTTCACACGATTTCGATGTATCGTCATAGTAGTACCTAAAACCGTTCATATGAATCAGAATAGTTATAGGAATTGATACACAGGAAAATTTACGAAAAATAGGTTGTTACCAGAAACCCGGAAAGTTGGGGTCTGAAAGGTGGGAATCGAACACATCGAAACAGATTTTAACATCCAGCATCTTTGACCAGAAACACTCAGGCCTCAGTTAGACGGAAGCTCTACAAGCTCGTCAAACACAATCGAAAGAAGCTTAAATTTGAATTCGAATCCAAACTGTAGGACACGATAGTGAATGGGCATGACTTTGACTGAGGAGTCTAACCACACGGGTTGAAGCTAAAATGTTTTATTTGGCAATTTTTTATTTTACAGTAGTCATGACTGCATGTTATTGAGTGTTATACAGCAAAGCGTTTATAACAACCTGGCAATTGGCTTGTGAACATCATTGGTGACACCTGGATCGTAATTGTCATGTCTGAAATCATTCTTTCCTGATGGTGACAGGCCTCCGTTGGGAGAACAAATGACTGCTAAAATATTCAAACAAACAAATGCAACTAACAAAGAGCTTTGGAATGAAGATTTATTGAGAGTGTAAATCAAGTTTTACTAGATGGTCAAGGTCATACAAAAATGGACAATACTGGTTGACCTTTGACCATTGTCAAACAGTGTTTGACTATGTGACCCCTTTGACCATGCATGAGCAGTTAATGGAGGAAGACAACCCAAAGCCAAAAGGCCAAGACGGGTCCCCTCCAGCCTGACACTGTGTGGACTGCATCCAGGCAACATAGCGAGAGGCATACTACATATGGCTGATGAGGTGAAGCAAGGGTTCTATACCCCGCCCCGAGTATAGGAGTAGATCCTGATCGGCCACCTAATTCGACGACGACGACGACGACGACGACGTTTGACCATATCTTCCTAAGTAGCACTTCCTCATCCATCACTGTTGTGACCAGTGCTGAATTTCCAGCAGTTTGGTATTAATTAATGTAATAAAATAGGGCTTCCGAGGGTTTATTTTACTCAAGATTTAGATCTCAGTAGCACTGGTTTTATTCCTTTTATGATGTTACAGGGGTTTTAGGCCTCCAACCCACAAGTTAGCCCAAATTATTACAATAGAAGGTTGCTCTAATTAATCTATCTTCACTCTATTCAAAGACCGGTACCTCTTCTCCAGGTTAATTCTCGAAGTAAGACTGAAATGATTCCTTCAAAATTACACTTATCTAACGAAATCGAAGTCCGGTTTGGGGTTTCGCCGTCCCTTCGTCAGGTTTGTCTCAATATAATAAACTTTAGCCACCACGCTTGCTTAGATCAGACTATATCAGACCACGAAGACGATACACTCAACATGTAATCAAACCGTATTTTAAATTGTTACTTCGCTCATTCGCTAATCCCTCTAAACATCAGACAGTAATTCCCTATGGGAGACAAGACTAAAACGGTTTCGTTCTATTAATTTGGAAACAGGTACAAAATACAAGAAAGGTTAAGCTATCCAACGACTAATTTTTCAATACTAACACAACGCCCAGGTATACAGAATACAGACATAAGAAAGAGATATTCAGCTTGGTTTAGCAAACAATAGGTCACACTTCAAAGTACAGCTACAAAGTCAATGGAACAAAAGATGGTAGTTCACACTTCACAGTTTTAATCTCCCAGTTGAAAACAGTTGAGAACTCACGAAAACTCTCCAGAAATCTCCTTGAATCTTTTGGTCTCAATCCCTTACTTACTTACTTGGAAATGGCTTCCAAAAACAACTCTTACCAGGAACAGGATGATAAAATGGAAATATATGGCAGTTTTGGAGTAAGTAGCAGAAACAGTAATCAGTTAAAATTCGTGCACAAAAAAAAAAACAGGGGGCTCGCTTCCAGAATAGCTGGTAACCACGCACAAACTGTCAGCCGGAATTCTCAAACTACACCTTGCCCAGAACAGGGTCTTACAGAACGCTATCTCCAGCAACTGGATCCAACAAATAGACTAAACTTGACCAAACACACGACTGCACTGCACCGAGTCTGCCCCAAGACTGAAGACTTGGGAGAAAAACAAGATAGCGACTGGGTCAGTCACCCAGCTCTTTGTGTATTGTCCTGACTGAAAACTGTCAGTCAGGATTTGCGGTGTGCGTTGGAAGTCTTTACCTGGAGCGGCCATAATTTTGCTGAAGAAGAGAAATTGCTTTCTTATCTATTTCTAAAAGGTTTCTAAGAGGCTTACCTGGGGACCAAAAACTCCCCAGGTAAGTGATCAAAGCAGGAAATTTGAATCAAAACAGGAAATTTCCACCGTTATCAACAAATACAGACAAGGGGGTCACCCCACGAAAGAAAGATTACAGGCAGTTAAGCTTAGGTAAAATAAAATACAATGCATACTGTTCATAAGCTCATAAGCCAGTTCGGATTCAAACAGACAAACAGCCAAACAAAACAGCTAGATTCCTTTGTCATTTTCACAGATTCATAATTCATAAATTCCCTGACCCAAAGTAGTCGTCAGTACAGAAACTCAGAGACGGTAGCACAGAATGTAGGTAGGCCTTAGAACCAAAATATACAGACAAAAACGGGATTCAAACAGACAAACAGCCAAACAAAACAGCTAGATTCCTTTGTCATTTTCACAGATTCATAATTCATAAATTCCCTGACCCAAAGTAGTCGTCAGTACAGAAACTCAGAGACGGTAGCACAGAATGTAGGTAGGCCTTAGAACCAAAATATACAGACAAAAACGATCAAAACGCAGCCTACCCATCACACTTCACACAATAAAAAAGCCGGTAAAGTTACACTAGGGGGGCAAAATATACAGACAAAAACAGACAAAACGCAATACCAACAACGCATCGCCACAGTTTGCCAGATTAGTCTTTTAGTCAGCCAAAGGAATCTATCCGAGGAACCTTTTAGGACGAAAGGAGCAAACCGGGGCACAACCACGAACATTCACAGCTAACCAGTCAGCAAACACAAGTAAAATTACCAACCTTTTTAGGCAAAAGGAAGAAACCGCAGTGTACAATAGCAATACATTTTATGCATACATTTTACTAGACTGTCTACACTTAGGATCAGGATGTGGATCGGGGTGGCGCTACGAGAGTTTTTTTGCTACTCCCCACTGTCTTTAGGGAGTAGGTTACCAAGTCATGGCAACCAGCGCCGGAGCAGGATGGGACCAGGAATCATCTGTGGCAGAAATCCAAACAGTTCGGTAGTCACTGTGGCAATAGTCCAATCAGTTCTGGTGGAGGTTAGGTGGCCAGGCAGGGCCACGGGCAGGAGATCTGATGAGGATGATGATGATGGCGCTGAAGATGCTGATGCTGACGGTGCTGATACTGGTGATGATGTTAACGCTGACGATGATGCTGAAGCTGATGATGATGCTGACGATGACGCTGACGCTGTTCTGGCGACCGGGATACGGTCTGACGGGGGATGCTGACGATGCTGACGTTGACGCTGACGCTGACGCTGACGCTGTTCTGGCGACCGGGGTACGGTCTGACGGGGAATGCTGACGATGCTGACGTTGACGCTGACGCTGACGCTGTTCTGGCGACCGGGATACGGTCTGACGGGGGATGCTGACGATGCTGACGTTGACGCTGACGCTGACGCTGACGCTGTTCTGGCGACCGGGATACGGTCTGACGGGGAATGCTGACGATGCTGACGTTGACGCTGACGCTGACGCTGACGCTGTTCTGGCGACCGGGACACGGTCTGACGGGGAATGCTGACGATGCTGACGATGCTGACGCTGACGCTGACGATGACGCTGACGCTGACGCTGTTCACTGGCGACCGGGACACGGTCTGACAGGCTGCACGCTGAGGTTGCCGGCCGGGAATCGAACCATCGGACCAACCACCACTGGACCAAGAAGCCCGGAAAAATACCATTGCTGAGATTCAGCCTAAAATCGAACACACACAAATAAGTAAGGTTAAACAGGGCAAGCTAGCAACAATGCCTAGCTACCGGTGAAGAATCACTCAAGGACCTTATTCTATCCCCTACGGGGTCATATCTAGCTGTCATTCACAAGAATAAAACACTCAAGGGGAAAACTCGTGTCAGCTTTCAGAAACTCTGGGACGAAACTGGGGAAATAGTACGGTCAGCTCAGTAAATGAAGATGCATTTTTGTAGTCTATTCCGAACTTTTAGCCAGCGATTAAACACAACCGGAGCAAATACTTCCACTTTCCATAATCACTACCACGTCAGCAATACTCTGATACTCATAAACAGTACTTTCTACCGCTAGAAAAGTCAGCCTAATAACAGGTAAAATTGGTCTAAGAGCGAGGGAAAGTTGGTCTAAGGTTGAGCAAAATTAGCCTAGACCCATTTTTTCTAAGGCCGGATTTAGTGGCGCGAAAATGATACTTTTAATGACGACGGTTAAAACAAAGATATTAGCATTTTTATTCGGTATTAGCAATTTAACCCTTAAAATCAACCGTAAAATCACTTCGAAACTCGCTCTCTCTCTCTTTGCAAACTCAAATCACAAAACTAAGAGAACAAAACCGACAATAAGGTGAAACTCATGACAAATCCAAGTGCAGGTGTGCTGTGCTTCAAGATCCATGGTGAAGGATGCTGGAACTGGAACCAAACAGTGCGGAAAAGAAAGAATCTAAAACTAGTACACGACATGCATGGTTAACGAAACAGCTACTATCAATTTAATTCGTGCTACTTTATCGTTAGTATTTTTAGTTCCATCAAATAAACATTCTCTATCAATTCAAGTGTGCGTTAGTAATCAAGTCAAGTGCTACAAACAACTAAGTTAAGGACGGTGGAGGTGGTTGGTGTAAAACAAAATAGAACTCGTGCGTTAATGCTGGACACAACTGGGCAGTAATCATTGTATGCCTAAGGGATCCTGGGACCGGACGTACCGTACGTGGGGGTAAACTCAGTACTGCCGAATTCTGTACTCAACTAAAAAGCGTACAGGCAACAGAGAGAAACAGTGCAGAAAGGAAAAGGAAAGTAAAGGAAAAGAACAGAAAGAACTGAAGGTAAACTGATGGGTGCAACTAACTATGTTATTTTACTTGTTATCTGTGAGAACTTCCTACTCTACTAACTTATCATTGGTAAATCATAGGTATAAGCAACTGGGAGTCTAGAAGGGCTGATGTTACAATCTAGATAGTTGCACCTCAACTAAACAAACTTAAAAGTCAACATTCAGAAAATCCTCCGGAATGGGAGGGTCATGCAAACCAGGCAAACAATCCAACAAAGTTTCAACAAAAATGGGCTGCCGGTTACGAATAGTGAACGGGCCATGCAAACGCCAATTAGGGATCTCGTGCAAAATGATAGTAGAAGAACTCAAACAGATCCTATTAGGACAACGGAAAGCAGGCGAACGGTTAGGAAGAACTAAATTCAACAGAGAAGACTTAGTGGGAAAATCATAAAACTGGAACTTAGTAGGTGCAGGAACAAAACGAAAAGGCACTCCAAAATAACTTAAACTAAATTTCCAAAAACAGTTCACACACAACAGAGTGCAACACGCAACCACATCAGAACTCAACACACAGAGGGGGCGGAAGGGGACGAACTTATCATTGGCACCTGGCGCACAGTAGATGACATCTCGTTGGCCACGGTGGTGGAGCATCTTCAGCTCCGGCGGCAATTGGCTTTCAGCTCTCATTGGACCTCGCTGGGCGGACGATGGACAGCAGCTCTCCGGGGGACCGGGATCATATCTCAACTGAAGGACCTTCGGCAGGATGGTAGGAGAACGACTCCAGCACGCAATGCCGGAAGACGGCGAAGAGGAGGAAGAAGAAGAAGAAGAAGAAGAAGAAGAAGCGGACCAGGACGACGGCAGATAGGCAGCTGCCGAATGATAATCATCATCACTCTCCTCACTCAACGAATCACACTGGGCCAACCAACGGGCAACGTAACTTGACATGACTCTACAAAACAAAAGGAAAATGAGGATCTTAAGAAGGTTATCAACATTCACACTTCGCACACACAGTATTACTTCCGACTCTACTCTAGTATCTACCTAAGGATTGATTCAGCGACAAGGGAATCAGGACAGATTAGGAGTTAGGATCTTAAAAGGAACTTATGGTCTTAAGGATCAGGAACTTAGTTAAGAATAATAGGATGAAATGGTGGACACTCACCAAGCATACGCATACGATAATCTAAAACATCACACGGGACATGCAACGGGAACACACGATGGATGTTATTCAACAGAAACCTAGCCTCTGTAGGCAACACTTGCACACCGTTACCATAATACCAATCCTCATGCTCATGTAAAATGACGACTTTAGGACACTGACACCTAACGTTAGGGCAACGAAACATTCCACCTCCTAATGAGGGAACAAGCTCAAGCAGACGCAACTTATGAGGATCACGGGACAAACGCACATCATCGGACAACGGAAAAACTACGAACGGGACTCCATAAAAACTTAAACCCACTCTCCAAAAACACTGCAAGCACAAAAACGTGCAAATTTGAACAATCTGGGATACTAACTGCACACGCACATTAGGACGAAACAACTCAGCTCTACGGGGATCTGTGTAGATATCAATCATTCCAGGCTCCATTCTGAGACCTTCGGGCAAATCACTACTCCAACGATGAGGACCTCTTAAGGATTCAGGACAATCTAACGGCAAGGGAAACTCTGGATCAGCAACACCTTCAATTTTCTCATCCGATTCGACTGACGTTACGACCAACTTTGGAGCCATTCGTAAATCTAAATTTCATGCTAACTTTTTAGTAAGATCACTCCTAGCAACACCATGCTCTGTTAATTAACTACCCACACTAATTAGCAACGATTATCATTCACTCAAGCAACATACAATTAGAGACGAGAGGAGACCTAAGAACATTTAAGTAAGAATCTATGGAGCATACACTATCAAACATTCAGGAAAAGAAATAGTCAGCTAAACCTAATACTACCTAAGGTTACAGAGTGGTCAGCGAGTTTTCAGTTATAAGTTACAATTCGTCAGCGATTTCTTAATTAAAGGTTACAACATTATAAAATGTCAGCTAAAAGTACACCTACGACTTAATATTACAGTTAGCAAATTACCACAATTTACTATCATAACACTTACACATTATACTAGAACACAACGTTATTCAACGAAGAAAGAAGAAGAAGAAGAATGGTTTTGATATTTTTGAGAATTTTCTATGTTTTTATATTGCTTTTTATGATGAGTTTTATTTTTATTCTAGCAATAATAATGTACAGTAATAGAAGTCTACACTAGGTATCTATTTTACAGTGATTACATCAGTCTACGTATAAAGTTTACATTCGTTATTCTATACAGTACATCACTATTTTTGCGTTATTTTCTGAGATTTTATAACATTTTTATGGTTCTAGATTAGCTAAATTACGAATCTAGGTTTTCTGCACAAACATTGTTATCGATGCCCAATTCGGACAGGAATTTCCGAGGGCAATACATGGGCTTAGCCCGAAGACCGAACTCCTGCGAATTTATGCCTATACCATCGACAGATGTTGAAGTCGAGGTACTGTGCCCAACATGGAGCAAGCGGCAATAACTAATACACATTTCTTCCTACAGTACGGATGTTATGTACTGAGGCAATGCCCAACATGGAGCAACTTTAACACAATCTAAGTTCTAGATCATCGGTACAGATGTTTTTACCGAGACCTCTTATTCACAAACCAATACACTATTCGCTAGAAGGAAGTTTGGTCAACACAAAGTTACGACAGTTAAAACTATACAACTCTTAGAGTGCAGTGCACTATTCCTAAAATTTCTACAAATTTCTTTACAAGTTTGGCAATAATTTTCTACAAATTTTATACAATTTCTATTTTACAATCACAGCGCTGTTTAGCGTCCAAACTTATTGTTCAGACGAGTGACGACCCGAAGTAGGGCCGGAGGAGGCATATCCACGTTTGGACCTCCTAAAGGGATTTTGGAAAAGGGGACTTGGCCCAGAAAACAAAGGGCTTTCTGAGAAAAGTTTCTCTACATTAGGTGCAGAGGATCTGCCGGATTTCTTAGGATCGTCGGCAGGGGAAGATTGATTGGAAGATGAACTAGAAACTAGTTCCATAATCTTGATTTTAGGTGAGTTCTTGGTAGGCCATTGGAATCCGGCTGGTGTCTGCACGGATAGCACTACCATGAAGTGATCGCTGTTCTCGTTATAGAGATAAAGCGAATTTCTCTCATAACTTTGGCTTGATCCAAGCAAAGCGTCTGGCAAAAATTGTTGCCAAGCCCACACAGGACCAAACTTTGAATAGGACTGTATAGGCGTACGTAGCCAGGCAGCAGTCAAAAAGAGTTCATCATCAGTGGCATATTCGGCAGTTTTAGTAAGTCTATTTTTTACCGATTCAAGATCGTTGAAAAGTGTACGAAAACGCCGTTTATGTTCGTATGTCTCAAGAAACGTGAGCAAGTCTCGTTTAATATGTACCCAATGCTCTTCAGATCCTGTGATGGCTAGAGAGATAGCACGGTAGTAACAATTCCCATCCCCGATAACATTAATGACCTCGTAAGGCTCATGGAGTGGGGTATGTCTCATCATTTCTGGCAAAACATGGTCAATCGGTAGACCACGTAATAACGCCATGTGACGTTGCCAGCGGGCGTCAACTGGATTAAAGAAATGTCTACGGTTAAACGCAATGGGATCCTTTTCTGGTGTCAAGGATTCTTCGCCCACGAACTGGGGAATGCTATCTGATTCTGAAGCAGAATCTTGGGAAGAAACAGCAACTTTCACAGGAGCAACACTTTTCTGTTTAGGGGAAAGCGGAACTCGCTTCCGAGGTTTCACAGCCGGTTTTTCCGGGCTGGTATCTGAGCGAGCAACTTTGGACTTTCGGCGAGGCTGCTTGCGAATTTGCGGTTGTGGGTCTTCATTCTCAGAAGGAGAATCAGCAGCAGGCGGAGTTTTAGGGGGTTCTGGTTCCAACGGTACTTTCGCAGTTTTCGAGTGCCGCTCCTTAGGAGCAGGAGATTCGTCCTTATCTGAATTTGAATCATCATGATCATGAACGGGTGCCGTAATTACACGTGGTTCAACGCACGGATACATATTATTAAATTGAACTTTAACTCTCTTCGCGCGCCGGTTTCCTGCGGGATAAACCTCTGCTACACACCCAATAATTTTCTCTATACGATAGGGTCCAATTTTCTTATCTAAAAGTTTGAAGACCTGATCTCGTTTTGCAACATTCGATGCTTTAATCATAACCAAATCACCAACCTGAAACTTTGGCTCAACTGCATTTTGATTATAATTTGCATCCTGAACTTTTCTAGCAGCTCCTATTTTTTCACGAGCTAAAGACCAAGCTAGCTGTAATGCCTCAGTTGCCTCTCTAACATAATCAAACCCCGAATACTTTCGATCGGTAGGTATGGAAACGTTGGTTGCACTAGGCAGAACGGGATCCCAGGCATGTATAAGGTAATGCGGAGTTTCACCCGTAGTCGAATTTATGGAGGTATTATAGGCAAATTGGCAGTAAGGGACCATGTTATCCCATTCCAGGTGGTTTTCGGTTACCGTAGCTAACATATCGAGTAAAGTCCGATGCCATCGTTCTACCTGACCATTCGCAGCGGGGTGATAGCGGGTAGTTTCAAGTTTTCGAGTTTGTACTTGCGAGCAAATTTCCTTGTTCAGCAGCGCAACAAACTCCTTTCCTTGGTCCGAAATAAGTAGTTTTGGAGAGCCATATTTTAAAATAATAAATTCAAGGAAACTTTGTGCCACAGTGTAGGCTGTCTTGTTTTTAATAGGAATTGCAATAACATATTTAGAAAAGGCGTCAACAAAACTCAAAATATGTTTCATACCACTTTTGGAAGCTTTGCTTACATCCATGAGATCACAGTGAACACGTTCAAAAGGTTCTACAGCCATGGGAGCATGCTGTAAAGGTGCTTTTGGATTTTTGGGTGGGCCTTTCCGTTTTTGGCAGCGCGGGCAAGATTCTACCCAACGTTTAACATCTGTGTACATTCCAGGCCACCAAAAATGTTGAGATAGTCGAAAACAAGTCTTATTTCTCCCACTGTGCGCGGCATAGGGACTATCGTGACATGCAGCAAGCGCCTCATCTCGTAAACTTTCGGGTACAGCTAAAACTTCAAGGGTAGTATCTCGCACTTTCTCTAGATGCACTAGGACGTCATCGCGCATATCGCATTGCTCGGCTAGCGAAGTAATTTTGACTGCAAGATTAAAGTTGCTGGGTAGATTTCCATTAACTTTATAATCTATAATGCCATTCAAAAGTAGATCTTCACGTTGCAAGGCTTGTAATTTGGTCCAAGATTTAGGGTTAAGAGAGACATTAGAATTATCACGTACGGCATGATGAAATACCTCGCTAAACATGGCTGTAGCCGGGTCATTCCGTTTAGGACGGCTAGTATCCAAGGATTGACGCTCGGCTCGCGGTTCTATTGACTTCTCATATGCCTTGCTAGGATAGTCTAGGTCTAAGATTCTTGGTCTAACTGACCTCTTAACCCCTGGCTCCGACTCTTCGGAATCTGAACTGGAGATTTTACCGGCGTCCTTCAATTTGGGTTGTTTTTCAGGTGAAGGTTGGCTTTTCTCTTCGTCTGAACTACTGGAGCTAGAGGGTTGCGAGATTTTTGAAACTTTGGATCGAACAGTGGTTACACCCTTTTTAGCGCGTAATTTATTAACAACAGAGATGTTAGGGTCTCGAGCCCTCTGGGCTCCATTATGAACAACTACGGAATTTATGTGAGCAACCAGCTCTTCACTCTCATCCTGGTACACTTGAACAAACTTTCGATCATTTTCTTTTTCGTCCCCAAGTAAACCTTTAGCAATATCGGCAAAAAGTGGGTTTCGAGAAAGTCCATCGGCGTTTCGGAGCTGTGGGTTATTCCGATGTTTAATTTCAAAATCATATTCCGAAAAAGTCATCTGCCATCTAGCTAGCCGAGAATTTCGTGGGGGGTGTTTCATTAGCCATCTCAATGCGGAATGATCTGTAAATAAAGTGAAAGGAGGACCCCCATATAAGTAGTGACGAAAATGTTCAATACCAAATTTCATAGCCAAACACTCCTTATCATGTGTGGAGTAATTTCTCTCATATTTCTTGAGTGACCGTGCTGCATAAGCGACAGGATGGTATTTACCATCATCCTGTTCTTGAGACAAAACGGCTCCTAATCCTAAATCAGAGGCATCAGTATGCAGAATAAAACCTTTAGCTAAGTCAGGGTGAGCGAGCACGGGTGCCTCTACTAAACTTTTCTTAAGGAGATCGAAAGATTGCTGGTGCGTGTTATTCCAGACAAAACGAACTCCCTTCTTCTTTAGCGAGTAAAGTGGTGCGGCTAAGTGTGCGAATCCTTTGATAAATTTAGCATAGTACGCGCACATTCCTAAAAAACTTTCAACGTCTTTAATGTTTTTGGGCACTGCCAGATCGTGAATAGCTTGGATTCGCTCCTTTAGTGGCTCGACTCCCTGTTCGGAGATTATATGACCTAGATAAGTAACTGATTTTTTCAAAAAATGGCACTTTCCGGGATTCATCTTCAAATCTGCTGCACGCAAACGGTCAAATACCTCCTGCATGATTTCTAAGTGTTCCTCAAAAGTTTTGGAGAAGATCAAAATGTCATCGATATAGATGATGCACTTTTTCCATTGTAAATCTCTCAAAATTCTTTCCATACAACGCTGAAAGTTTCCAGGTGCGCATTTCAACCCGAAAGGTAAAACGTTATATTCAAACTGGCCATGGAAAGTATTAAAACTGGCTTTAGCCTTAGATTCCTCGTCCAATTCAATTTGGTTGAAGCCTTTACTCAAATCAATTGTCGAAAAATATTTTGCTCCCTTTAAAGAGGTCATAATGTCATCTATTCGAGGAATCGGATAGACATCTGGATCGCTAATTTTGTTAACTTTCCTGAAATCTACGCATAATCGCAATTTTCCACCCGGTTTTGGGACATAGATCATGGGCGAGCTCCAAGGGCTTGTCGAAGGCCTAATTAGTCCATATTTCAACATTTCTGTCAACTCCTCTAGCAAGGGCTGTCTCAAGTGTACAGGCAACCTATACGGAGTCGCATAAATCGGTTTCGCTTCACCCGTGTTAATGTGGGCCTTAAAAATTGTGCACTTTCCGATATCGAAAGGGTGTTGTGAAAAACAGACTTTATTCCTATGCAGAAGTCCTAGAAATTGCCCAATTTCATCCTCGCTCAAATTTTCTTTATCAAAGGAGATTTCACGCATGGCCTCTGGGAGGTCATTCAATTTGCATGGGCAATTAATTTTGCAGGCGTTAATATTGAAATTTTGGATTCCTCTAGCACTCGATGCGTATTGAATGAATTTCTGAGACGGACTGTCTCACCTCGTTCATTGACGAGTGGTTTATACTCGCGCATAATTTGACCTTTCCTTAGTTCATTTTTGGGCGTAACATTGCCCAAAGTAGAATTTTATAACTTTAACCGGGCCTCAACCAACCCCCAACCGCGGGCACTATAAGTATTCCAATTCACGAAGCAAACCCCACCATACTTTCCCCGGCCACCAATAAGCAGAACACCCCACCCCCAGACCCTGCCACCCAACCCCCCACTAAAACCAAAGACACACCACCCCCAAAAATCAACAGCCGGGGTAAATCCAGGACACCCCCCAAATCAAACCTCCCCCCCGCACCCAAATTTTCAATTAGAACTGTTAAAGGACATCTTTCATTTTCATCAAAACTGAAATTCCCGCTGGCTCAATTGACCTAATAAGGTTTGCACAGGCAACTTGTAGTAATCATTCAATACATCAGGTTCGTAGAGGCATTCGAAATTTCGTTCTCCAAAAAACCGAAATAACATTCACGTTAGGTCCTTCCTACCTGAAAAGTTTTACTCATTTTCGACCAAGCTGGCATAGTACGAGGTAATGACCCCTCATTCTCGTATGTTGCCCTAAGTCTAAGAGAAATTTAGCTTTCTCCTACGCTATCCATCCTACCCAGCTCTCTCATTTCCCGGAAGTCACTCCATGACCGGATCGAAACTCGTAAAGTTTCTCCTCCTTTCGTAGAAATTCCAGTTCCGAAGGTAAACGATCCTCAGCCAAACCTTTTGGCACTAAAAAGGGTATCTTAACAAGAAAAAAGCAGAGCAGCACAAAACCAGGTCTACCACTAAAAGTAAACCGATAATCAAGGGTATAGTCGTACCATAACAATTGCGACAGGCGCTAAAAGGACTTTGGAGAGCGGCATGACCCGCTGTTCTCATCCTCAGAACCCTCAAAGGTCACTTGTCGCGAAAAGCGCACGATTCTTTCTCCTTTTCCTTTAGTGTTTCCGAAATCTAGATCAATTAGTGGTGACGGTTGACTTTCCTGACTGTCATCAGTCATAGGCCGAGAACTCAGGTCCAAGTGGTCGTGTCCGTAGTCGGACATAGATGAGGCATAGGAGGTGTCTCGGGACATAGGCTTATAGTGTGCCATCACGTGGCAACGGTTGGCCATTGATCTACGATTTCTCTCTGCGGATGACATTTCTAAATTCTCACCTGGCCGATATGAAGGGCGGTATAGTCGCTCTTAACGGATAGGTTTCCCAATACCTCCTATAGGGCGTTCCTCCTCGTCGTCACTAAACAGGGTGGAAAATTGCAATTATGCGTAGATTTCAGGAAAGTTAACAAAATTAGCGATCCAGATGTCTATCCGATTCCTCGAATAGATGACATTATGACCTCTTTAAAGGGAGCAAAATATTTTTCGACAATTGATTTGAGTAAAGGCTTCAACCAAATTGAATTGGACGATGAATCTAAGGCTAAAGCCAGTTTTAATACTTTCCATGGCCAGTTTGAATATAACGTTTTACCTTTCGGGTTGAAATGCGCACCTGGAAACTTTCAGCGTTGCATGGAAAGAATTTTGGGAGATTTACAATGGAAAAAGTGCATCATCTATATCGATGACATTTTGATCTTCTCCAAAACTTTTGAGGAACACTTAGAAATCATGCAGGAGGTATTTGACCGTTTGCGTGCCTACGATTTTGAAGATGAATCCCGGAAAGTGCCATTTTTTGAAAAAAATCAGTTACTTATCTAGGTCATATAATCTCCGAACAGGGAGTCGAGCCACTAAAGGAGCGAATCCAAAGCTATTCACGATTCGGCAGTGCCCAAAAACATTAAAGACGTTGAAAGTTTTTTAGGAATGTGCGCGTACTATGCTAAATTTATCAAAGGATTCGCACACTTAGCCGCACCACTTTACTCGCTAAAGAAGAAGGGAGTTCGTTTTGTCTGGAATAACACGCACCAGCAATCTTTCGATCTCCTTAAGAAAAAGTTTAGTAGAGGCACCCGTGCTCGCTCACCCTGACTTAGCTAAAGGTTTTATTCTGCATACTGATGCCTCTGATTTAGGATTAGGAGCCGTTTTGTCTCAAGAACAGGATGATGGTAAATACCATCCTGTCGCTTATGCAAGCACGGTGGTCACTCAAGAAATATGAGAGAAATTACTCCACACATGAGTAAGAGTGTTTGGCTATGAAATTTGCATTGAACATTTTCGTCACCCTACTGATATAAGGGGTCCTCTCTTTCTTACTTTATTTACAGATCATTCCGCATTGAGATGGCTAATGAAACACCCCCCACGAAATTCTCGGCTAGCTAGATGGCAAGATGACTTTTTCGGAATATGATTTTGAAATTAAACATCGGAATAACCCACAGCTCCGAAACGCCGATGGACTTTCTCGAAACCCACTTTTTGCCGATATTGCTAAAGGTTTACTTGGGGACGAAAAAGAAAATGAACGAAAGTTTGTTCAAGTGTACCAGGATGAGAGTGAAGAGCTGGTTGCTCACATAAATTCCGTAGTTGTTCATAATGGAGCCCAGAGGGCTCGAGACCCTAACATCTCTGTTGTTAATAAATTACGCGCTAAAAAGGGTGTAACCACTGTTCGATCCAAAGTTTCAAAAATCTCGCAACCCTCTAGCTCCAGTAGTTCAGACGAAGAGAAAAGCCAACCTTCACCTGAAAAACAACCCAAATTGAAGGACGTCGGTAAAATCTCCAGTTCAGATTCCGAAGAGTCGGAGCCAGGGGTTAAGAGGTCAGTTAGACCAAGAATCTTAGACCTAGACTATCCTAGCAAGGCATATGAGAAGTCAATAGAACCGCGAGCCGAGCGTCAATCCTTGGATACTAGCCGTCCTAAACGGAATGACCCGGCTACAGCCATGCTTAGCGAGGTATTTCATCATGCCGTACGTGATAATTCTAATGTCTCTCTTAACCCTAAATCTTGGACCAAATTACAAGCCTTGCAAAGTGAAGATCTACTTTTGAATGGCATTATAGATTATAAAGTTAATGGAAATCTACCCAGCAACTTTAATCTTGCAGTCAAAATTACTTCGCTAGCCGAGCAATGCGATATGCGCGATGACGTCCTAGTGCATCTAGAGAAAGTGCGAGATACTACCCTTGAAGTTTTAGCTGTACCCGAAAGTTTACGAGATGAGGCGCTTGCTGCATGTCACGATAGTCCCTATGGGAGAAATAAGACTTGTTTTCGACTATCTCAACATTTTTGGTGGCCTGGAATGTACACAGATGTTAAACGTTGGGTAGAATCTTGCCCGCGCTGCCAAAAACGGAAAGGTCTACCCAAAAAATCCAGCACCTTTACAGCATGCTCCCATGGCTGTAGAAACCTTTGAACGTGTTCATCAGGATCTCATGGATGTAAGCAAAGCTTCCAAAAGTGGTATGAAACATATTTTGAGTTTTGTTGACGAACCTTTTCTAAATATGTTATTGCAATTCCTATTAAAAACAAGACAGCCTACTCTGTGGCACATAGTTTCCTCGAATTTATTATTTTAAAATATGGCTCTCCAAAACTACTTATTTCGGACCAAGGTAAGGAGTTTGTTGCGCTGCTGTACAAGGAAATTTGCTCGCAAGTACAAACTCGAAAACTTGAAACTACCCGCCTATCACCCCGCTGGCGAATGGTCAGGTAGAACGATGGCATCGGACTTTACTCGATATGTTAGCTACGGTAACCGAAAACCACCTGGAATGGGACCCACATGGTCCCTTACTGCCAATTTGCCTATAATACCTCCATAAATTCGACTACGGGTGAAACTCCGCATTACCTTATACATGCCTGGGGATCCCGTTCTGCCTAGTGCATACCATACGTTTCCATACCTACCGATCTGAAAGTATCTTTGGGTTTGAAGATTATGTTAGAGAGGCAACTGAGGCATTACAGCTAGCTTGGTCTTTAGCTCGTGAAAAAATAGGAGCTGCTAGAAAAGCCAGGGATGCAAATTATAACTGGAAATGCAGTTGAGCCAAAGTTTCAGGTTGGTGATTTGGTTATGATTAAAGCATCGAATGTTGCAAAACGAGATCAGGTCTTCCAAACTTTTAGATAAGAAAATTGGACCCTATCGTATAGAGAAAAATTATTGGGTGTGTAGCAGAGGTTTATCCCGCAGGAAACCGGCGCGCGAAGAGAGTTAAAAGGTTCAATTTAATAATATGTATCCGTGCGTTGAACCACGTGTAATTACGGCACCCGTTCATGATCATGATGATTCAAATTCAGATAAGGACGAATCTTAAGGAACGGCTCAAGAAGAAATACCGTTAGTGCCAAGACTTTCCCTTACTGCTACGAAGAATGAAGACCGCAAATGCCGGCACATATATCCAAGTTGCTTTTCAGCAGATACCAGCCCATTGCAAAACCAGCAATGCTTCCTCGGAAGCAGTTCCCTTTTCTCAAGACAGAGCACTCCTGTGGATTTGCTTGTTTCTTCCCAGATTCTGCTGGGAATAAGACAGCATTCCCCAGTCCCATTGCCGTAGCAGCAATCCAGTTGACAACAAGATTGTACAGCACTACGCAGCTGCAGTGGTCTACCAATTGACCACATTGCCTGAAATGATGAGGGCACCCACCCCACTCCACAATACTACGGGAAACATTAATGTTATCTCAGAGGGATATCTCTCACAGTATCACAGCTTCTGAAGAAGCATTGAGCACATATTAAACGAGACTTGCTCACGTTTCCAGACAGCACGGGTATAAACTTATTTTGTTTTCATTGCACTTTAACACAGATGCTATTTACCAAATATACCATTGATGAACTCTTTTTGACTGGCAGTCATACTTTCAAGGGACAGGCAATTCTTGCCAGACACTGGATCAGGCCAAAGTTATGAGAGAAATTCACTTTATCTCTGCAAGCAGGTACAGTGATCACTTCATGGTAGTGCTAATACGAGAGCAATACCAGAACTCACCTAAAATCAGATTATGGAACTTGGATTTCAGTTCGTCTTCGAACATCAATCTTCCTTGCCGATGATCTGGAAATCCCGACAACATCTGCACCTAATGTGGAAACTTTCTCAGAAAGCTGCTGGGCCAAAATTCCCCTTTTCCAGGTCCTTTAAATGAAGCAATGGTAAATACTCCCTCCGGCCTTGCTTCAGTGTCTGAACAACCGAGTTTGAGACGCTACAAAACGGTACTGTATTGTAAAATAGGAGCGTAGCGGAAATCATTACCAAACTGTAAGCTGGCGGAGCGCTACGAGCTCTGGTGCACTGCGCTCTAGGAATTATGGTTACGATTTGTCATAACTGGAAAAACCAGCTCTAACGAATGTCGCGATTTATTATTCTCGGTATACCATCTGGCACCGATGATCTAGGATTTTATGAAAAGGGGTGCTCCAGCCATTACTCGATTTGTATCCGTACTGTATTAATTATCGCCGCTTACTGTTTTATTGCCTCGACTTCGAACATCTTGTCGATGTACTAGACATGGGAATTCGATGGGTCTCTTCGAGCTGAAGCTGTGTATTGCCCTCGGAAAAGTGCTATTTTAATTGGGCATCGATGTTTGTGTGAAAAAATAGGTTTGTAATTTAGCAATCTAGAACCATAAAATGTTAGGAAAATCTTAGAAATGATACAAAAATAACGAGCTACTGTAGTTTGTGAACGTGGAAAAACGATGTAATCACTGTAAAAATAGGCCACTATTAAAACCGTAACCCGCACAACGCATTACTATTGCTAGAATAAAAAATAAAACTCATCATAAAGCAATATAAAAGCATAGAGTATATATCAAAACCATTCTCTGCGCCTTCCTAACTTCTTGTTCAACGTTGTGTTCTGGCAAGTGTTCATGATGGTAAATTGTGTGAAATTTAAATGTAATATTAAGTCGTAGGTACTTTTAGCTGACACGACCTAGTCATGACGAAATTGTAACCTGCTGAAACTCCGCTACAGTACTCTGTAACCCCAGGTAGTGTGCTCCTGAATGTTTGACGGTATGGATTCTTACTGGAATTCACTATAAATTCTCTAATTGTATGTTGCTGATTGTAGTGAAATTGTGGAGTAATATTGCCAAATTGATCTTGCAAAATTAGCATGAAATTTTAGATTTTGAGCTCAACTTCAAGAAATTGTCCGTAAGCGAATGAAGTGTGCACTGATCCGAAATTTCCACTTGCCGCCAAATTGTCTGAGAATCAAGAAGGTCCTCATGTTGAATGTTGCCCGAGATGGTGGAGCTTTTGGAAACATTTATCTACGCAGATCCCCGTAGAGCTGAGTTGTTTCATATTGCGTGTACAGTCCCGAATTTTTTTTGGTGAAACTTTAAGTTTTTATGGTGTCCAATTTTGCATCTTATTGATGACGCGTTTGTCCCGTAATCCTCATAAGTTGCGTCTGCTTGAGCTTGTTCCCTCGTTAGGAGATATTTCGTTGCCCCAACATTAGGTGTCGGAAATGCCCTAAAGTCGTCATTTTACATGGTATGAGGAGACAATGATATAATAACAGTGTGCAAGTGTTGCTACAGAGGCTTAGGTTTTCCTGGCCAATTAACATCCATCGTGTGTTGATATTGATGGAGCTCCATGGTATCCCGCCATTTTCATCTATCATCCTTAACAAGTTCCTGATCACAAGACCATAAGTTCCCTTTTAGATCTAACTCCTAATCTGTCCTGATCCCTTACAGTGAGTCAATCTGACCGAGATACTAGAGTCGGGAAATGACCCTGCCCGAAAGTGTGAATGACCAACTCCTTAGATCATTTGCATGTCAGAGATTGCAACAAGATTGGTGGCGAACGTTGGTGAAGGTGATGATGACGGCGCACCATCCTGGTCCCGCCTTCTTCTTCTTTCACTAAATCTTCCGGCGTCTCTCCCCATCCTCGCTCGGTGCCGGTCCCAACCTGCTGATCGTCCGCCGGCGGGGGTCCAATGAGCTGAAAGCCAATTGCCGCCGGCGGAGCTAAGATGCTCCGCCGCGTGACTAACGTGGCATCCTGTGCGCCGGGTGCCAATGTTCGTCCCCCTTCCGCCCCTCTGTGTGTTCTGATGTGTTGCGTGTTGCTACTCTGTTGTGGAGCACTTTGGAAATTTAGTTTAAGTTTTGGAGTGCCTTTTTAGATTTGTTCCTGCACCTGCAGAAGTTCCAGTTTTATGATTTTCCCGTACAAATTCTTCTCTGTTGATTACAGTTCTTCCTATTAGTTAGCCACCTTCCATTGTCTATTCTGTTTGAGTTCTTCATTTTTTGCATGAATCAATTGGCACTGCATGGCTTGTTCATATAGAAACTAAAACCATTTTGTTGAAGCTTTTGTTGGATTGTTTGCCTGGTTTTGTATGACCCTGTTCTGAATGTCGATTTTCTTGTTTTTTTTGGAATACCTTGTTGAAAACATCTAGACTCCCAGTGCTGCTACTATGATTTACCAATG
>JASAND010007057.1:0-41952 GCA_030248195.1 Trissonchulus latispiculum | reverse complement strand
TACCGCGGAGTTTCTCAGCCACACTGTCTTGCATTTGACCCGTAATTGAAATTTCCATTTTATCATCCGGTATATAGCTATCCTCAATCCATCTGCCGCAAGCAAACTGATAAAAATCTTGACAAGGATCCGCTGATCGATTTACAAGACGCAAAATATTGTAAGCTAAAAGTACAATCAACAACAAAATATTGTACAACACAAAAATTGTGCGCTACGCAGAAAAGAATAGAATGGACATTTTAAGCACCTAAATCACCTGTGGCTCAGTTGGACAGAGCGACAGCGCGTTAAGCAGGAGGGAGATCGGGGGCCGAGGCCCACCTGGTTTCCAACTTTTCGTGTGTTTGATGGTTTGCAACTTTATTTCATTTTTAATTAAGATATAAAACGTTTGACCACATTTTCCAATGAACACACAAAAAGTCAAAAGCTAAAGTCTGGCACAAACATGTGTGTGGAAAACGGTGACCCCTTAATATTCATCTCAGACCCATAGCGTTATATTTTTTATATTATCCAATCCTTATAATGGGCGTGTGGTGATTTTTATAAAATCTTAAATTTAGAAAATTTTCAGAAATTTCAAAATATCGGTGTATTTGGGGTTTTCACCGGACTATGCAAGCTAAAAATTTCTTTCTTTCAGCAAAAGTTCCCATCTGGAAATGCAAGAAGCAAACGGTTAACGTATTGACTTTTTATTAGCCTCTGATCTTTGCCTCTTTTTCATCCTTGGCAAGCTACTGCTTGCTTACTACTGGATAGAAAATTTTTGTTCTCATTTTCGGGACCGTTCAAGCATCTGCTAAAATTAAAATTTAAAGTTGGTATTTCGAAAAATTAACACCGATTTGCCCAAAAGCTAACATACTAGCATCGAAAAAAAATTTAGTCAATATTGATTACTGAATCCAACGATGTATGCAACTGTGCAGCTAAATTGCCTGCGGAACAAATTTTGAAATATTGGAAGAAAGGATTTTTTGCATGCATATTTCGGAGAAAAGCCCAAATAAACTGGTATTTTGAAATTTTTGAAATTCTTCAAAATTTTAAATTTTATAAAAACTTTCTTTTCATCACGAGGACTTTTGAAAGTATATAATGCAATGGGCCTCTGATAAATATTAAATGCAGTATATCCGGTGTACACGTAGATTATTACTCCCGTAAATTTTTACTCTCCAGTAATATATTCTTAAGAAATTATTACTCCCCAGTAAAAACTTTCTAGTAAATTCTTACTCCCCAGTTATAAATTCCTAGGAAAATTTTCACTCCCCTAAAATAGGAAGAATATGAACGTTTTTGAAATTGCATCCGGGACTTGATAGTTTCGTCGAACTTGTAGGAGAATTTTAATTACGACTAGCGTGGTTGAGTACATTCAATACTTTTACTACTAAATTTCACTTGTTTCTACATGCTTCCAACTAACGACTTCGGAGTCTGTGGAAACAGCAGACGATAATTCAGACGAAGACAACGTTCATTTCAAATCAAGAAAGCATGTGGATTTCTCTGCAGTGACTCACTTCTTAGCAAGCAGAAAGTATCCCGACGGTGTTGGAAACAAAGGAGACAAAGCCAACTTCAGACGTCAATCCAGATCCTATCAACTACTAGAGCGAGAAGCTTAAACTGGTCAGCCTGTTTCATTCCGGGAGTGACAGTTCCTAGAAGCCGAAGCCTTAAGTGGAGATCGTGGACGTGATAAATTAATTGATTTGACATCCAAGAGATACTTCTGGCATATATACTATCACGGCTGATGTTGCAGCAGTAGTGTCTAGTAGCGATGCGATCGCTGTCACAAAGTAAATCCCACATTTAAGAATGGCCGCCCAGAACTTCAATCAGTTACTATTCCTATAGCTGCTTTTGCACAAGTTGAAACAGACCTAATAACAGACCTAATACCTAATGCCAATTCAAGTAAAATTGAAAATTTAGGTACTTGGGCGACTACTGCTGAACTTTTGTCAACGGCTGCCTTGTTAAATACGTCTATTTATGCCTACGTTCCCATTGGCTCAGACAACACCTGGAGATGGGATTGTTTCCCAGCTCATGTCATCTGAGACACACGTCCTCTGGAGAACAAGAAGATCAAGTTATCTAGATTCAAAATACTAATGCTGAGTGCTGACCATTATGATGTGGTATTGAACGTTGAATAAATTCATACATACGAATTTAAAGCTTATAAGATAACTTATAAGATAGCTTATATGCTTGACACTTTATTAGATTCAGTAAAAATGGCGCTCTAGTAGTAGGGTAGTAGTCATAGTAGTAGCTGGTGGCATTAAAAAATTAAGCATGCCGCAGCACCAGAAGGGGGGTTTGAAATTCTCAGCAAAATTATTACTTTGGGAGTAAAAATAAATTAGTACTTTGGGAGTAAAAATTTCCTAAGACATTATTGCTGGGGGAGTACTCATTTACTAGGAAATTTTAACTGGGGAGAAATAATTAACGGGGAGTAATAATTTACTGTTACACCGGTCACACTTTTCTACACACATTTTTTGTGTCAGACTTTAATTTTTCGTTTACACTTCAGTGTTCAATTCATGGATTGGCGGACGTCGAGTTTGTTGCATCAGTAAACTGCAGGTTGTTAAGTGATAGATTTTATTTAAAAGATGTTCATTTAGGCGTTATCAGTGGAATAAACGAGCAAATAAAGTAAGAAACACAGCATACCTGCTTCAACACAGGAAGGACTTGTACAAATTTGGGAGCAATCTGTTTGAGTGGCAGTGGCAGATACTGTGCTGCCAGAAAGGGACTCTCCAAGAGAGAGCAAGCAGACAAAGTAAACGATAATTTGCAAAATATTAAGTCTGTTCATTACGGCTAATATATGGAGTTGTTGTCTATTATCTAGAATGTGTAAATCGGATAAAATTCTAACTTTAATCGGGCCTTCAGATTGGGAACTGTCTCACTTTTGCGAGGTGCTGCTGCTTTTAGCTATCAGACCAGTACATATAAAAGTATTGATTCCATAAGATCGGTTCATAAGATTTAGGACCTAGTTAGGTGTAATAAATAAGTCAAAGAAACGGTCACGATGCTTCACTTTTGTTGCACATTTATACAACTCTCAGGCCTATTGAAAATCTTTAGTGTAATTTTGTTTAATATTCAGTTTATTTGAACTAGATTAATTTGTACTTGTTTTATTATTTACGTATGCACAGACTATTCATTATATCTCTACTTAGACAACTGCTTTGTAATTACATACAGTGTATTATACTGCGTGCTTCACCATCTACATTTATGCCTCTTCTCAACTGCAACGCTGCAGTTCTCAATGGAAGCATTCGAGCTCTGGCAGGTGCTCAAATTTTTGTACAACTTTCTTTCATTCTTTAATTAGTAGTATTCTTTAGTTGGTATTAACATTAACCTTGCGTGGGTATGGGAATAAAATAATAATCAAGAATAAAACATAAAAACAAAAACTAAAGTAGCTGAGAATGGCAGGAAATCAACTGAGAAATTGGATACTTTAAATCTATTATGGTAGAATCGAAATTTCTAAGCTTCAGGGAGTGCTACACTCTAAACAGTTTAGGTTTATCCCAAGTAACTTTTGTGGTAAAAAGAACCTTGGACAATATTTAAGAATTGACAAGAAGACATAGCAGTATGTATACAGTTGTTGTGACACTAATTAGAAAATCCTCAAAAAAATTGTAACAAAGATTTAAAAACTTTCACATATGGTCTATGCTGATAGAGCCATTACAGTACTGAGAATAGATTTTGATTCATTCATTGATTGATTGATTGATTGATTTCGCAGTAAAAGGTTTACATCCAAAAGGAGGATCTAAACAAACTGAATAATAAGATTCCTTCTTTGATTCTTGTTTATGCAGACTTGCATAGGTCGCTCCGAGGACTACAGAACAGGTATTCGCCAGTTAGCTTAACAAAATAAAAACTTTTAAAAACTCAAGCTTTAGTGCCAGTCTACTGCTTAAAGCTATTACAGCAAACAAATTTCTGGATTTCCATGCTTAGAGTCCTTCAAATATTGTCCAAATAAAGCTCGCAAGAAATATTGTCAAAACTAGGTTTGTGAGATAAAATGTTTCAAAAACTTCATATCCTCTATCACAACAGCTCTAAACTGCATTGTTCTACATAACTTAATCATGATTACAAGATATAGTAATTTCAGAGAATATTTTGGACAATAGTGTTTTATGATGAACCACATGTCCACTCTTCCTAAAAACTTAGAGAAAAGGCTTGCAGGAGTCAATCAGTTCGATATTGTAGCGAAGTAGAGTATACCGCTACAGTATAAAACAGTATACCGCTACTCAAATATCATTGTTTAAGTTTAGGGTATTGATTACTATGTTGTTATTTCATTAATATAGTTTTCGTTGCCAGCTTTTGTAATAAATACTGATATTTCTAATTTTATTATTTCCAGCTCTCTTGTCGGTTAGCATTGCTTTATTTTGTGACTTCAACTTTAACAGATGATGTGAGGAAGGGCATTAATAATTGCAATTCATTGGTATTTGTAGTAATTAAAAATAATATTAATTGCATTAATTATTAATTGTAGTATTAAACAGTCTAAGTTGAGTTCGATCATCTTCTACATCATCTTCGAATTGACAGCATAAAATTTAAACATAGTTTCTAGAACGTAAAGCACATAAGAATAAAGCAAAATTGAAAGTTTCATGAGTGTGGTCTAGCTAAAACCACGAGGTTGTAAAGAAAGTTCCGTCGTTAAAGTTAACTTAAAGGTCTGAAGCGGATGGAACTTCATTAAATAATTCTCAAAATTGGGCAAAATAGCATTCAGCCTTTTTAACCACCAACGGAAAAACTTTAAAACACAAATGTGAAGCGTTGCTTTGCACCGCTTAGCATGTAGGCGCGATTTAAAGATTACATAGAAGCACAATCAAACTGCATATGGTATGGAAGAGTTTCCGCAGCAGTGTGTGTGTGTGTCACGAACAAGATTCAATAGTGTGGAATATTTCCAAGAATTTCATTTAAAATCATTCAAAAGTGAGTGCTAGCTTCATAAAAATTCAATCTAAATTCTTCTTCTGTGTAACGTCCAAGACTGGACATAGCTAATAATACCTGTTATCTTCAAAATTTGGGTGCAATTCTGTTCAGTTGAGATAGTGACATTGTGTAGTCAAGTAGGATTTTGGCTCCTACCTTCCAACTGTCTACCACTTGCCAAGTTTGGGGTTATTGTCTCACTTTGGGGATTTTATTACTGAGGATTTGTCTGCTTTTATGTTGTTATTGGCAAATCTTTTGCAATTTCTATTGGTGCTGGATAGTAGTATAGGGCGAGCTTTTCGAGCCGCGCTCCCGGGAGTCAATGACCTTTTGACCTTTCCCGGTCTACCCTGGGGTTGTGTATGTATCTCTAATTGAGTGTTGTTCTTAACCTTTACTTTCCACACGATTGACCTTTCGACCTTTCACAATTACGTCATCAATTCATGCAACTTCTATGTCTAATCCGCTTTCCTCTCCGGCCCTCTGAGTTCTTCCCCCGGGGCTTGGGACCCGGCGTCGGCCCATTACCGGACTCCTACCTAATCTATTTACAGTACCTTCTATTTACAGTATTACCTACCTAATCTAATCTCACCCAGTCCGGCGCATGCAATGTTTTTGTATTTTTGTATTTTTATTATTTTTTCGTTTTCTAAGTGATTGTTTACAGCAAATACATATGTACAATATATACAGGTAGCCCTTAAGAGGACTGTTGGAATAAGAGTAGGTTAATCCATCCTTTTACCTACGACATACTCAGACTCGTCTGCCAGACAGACAAATGTTGTCATTTTTATTTCATTCCTAAAAGGCGAAGCTTTTTCCAAAATAATGCCCTCCGCAGGAATTTCAGGATTATTTCTAACGTAATTTTCGGCGTCCATCCGCGCTTCAGCGAAAGAATCGAAGACCCCACTCCCTAAAGTGATTTCCCCGTTATCGAGAATAATACTTTTGGAGGGTTTAATCCAGGCTAGCGAAAGCTGTGAGCTGAATCAAGTCAAGCCACTGTGCTACATTATGCGTTTCATCATTATACACAAGTGTGCAAAATTGCAGCTTTGGATCTCTACGCATACCTGAGGTAAGCTGAGGTAAAAGTGCCGCCGTGTCGGTTCCTTTGAAGTTCGTTTAAATTAGCTTATCTCACGCATGCGTAGAGATCCGAAGCTGCAATTTTGTACACTTGTCTATAATAATGAAACGCATAATGTAGCGCAGTGGCTTGACTTGATTCAGCTCACAGCTTTCGCTAGCCTGGATTAAATCCTCCAAAAGTGTCCAAACAGCCCATTTATGGGGTTTAAAAAGGGATAACTTTCACAGACAGCATTTTTGAGCGATGATCCAATTATAATTTTTACTCAGCGTGATGAGAGCTTTCAAATGAGCCCAAGTTTGTAGCGATTGGAGCAACTTATATTTTTCGGGATATGGTCCCGCTGGAACTACGTGCAGCCACCAAATCCGCATAATTGATACATATTCGCGGTCTCCTGAACGAGACCTTTCATTTGATACCAAACTCGACTACTTGTCGTTTATTTTTTCTTTTCCTACAGTTTCTAAAATTTTTGAAATTTGAAATTCTAAAATTTTAGAATTTTTTAAAATTTTTGAAATCTCTGATTTCTGAGCTTTCAGAAAATATATACATTGTCATACTTAACTTGAATAATAAATAAACTCTCCACAAAATTACTCTTTTGGTCCAGTTTAAGTTTGCTTGACTTATAGTTCGTCATTCTTTTGTGCTAAGAGAGCAGAGAATTTAATCCAAGATCTGCTCTATCTATTGCGATCTGCTCATCTGCTAAATCTATAGCTGTGTTTCTAAAGTAAATTCACGTTTTTATGCTTAGTAATTACTTGCAATTCAAGATTCTTGTTCTTGTCGCCTTCTCGAACTGCTGATTTATTGATTATTACTATTTATTGCTGTTCATTTTTATTTGTTTATTTTATTAATTAATTAATTTTATTTATTATTTTATTTATTTTTATTGTTTGTTTGTTTTACTGTTTCTTTGTTTAAACTACCAGCTCTATTCTGAAGTAGGCAAACAAGATTTGGAAATTCTGATTCTAGCCGCCTAGCTTTAAAAATCCAACCTATTTTCATATTTTATGAATTTTTATGTCCACCGATGAGAGACCGTACTTTGAGAAAGGGCAAACGTTGCAGTCTAGCAAATGAAATAAATATTAGTTAACTAATTTCTTTTGTCAATATATTCGCTAGACTATATTTCACTGAAACATCAGCATATGACAAAAGGCTAAACAATTTCAGCAAGAGTTCAAGAGAGTTAAAAGTATAGAGTATCCCGAGACGGCTTTCAGCCCTCTGCTTGGATTATGAAGTATTTGTTATTTAGTTTGAGTTGAGGAAATTATTTCTCTTGGGAAAACAAGAAAAATAATGCCTGATTTTGATAACACTTGAGAACAAGTTTCGTAAAAGTATCTGGAACAGTGACACTTTTGTTGGATTTTATCTCCAGCAAATATTGTTTGTTGTACAAATAGAGTTTGTTATTGAAACACATTCTAGAAACATATACCTTGCAGCATGATAATTAGAAATACATACAGCCAAACCTATCAACAGCTCTAGTACAAGGATTTAAATCAAAATGAATAATAAACATGGACATTTAAACTGAGCATTCATCACTTTCCGGCTGTCAGATGCAACACCGTTAAATGTGGAGAGGGCACCAGTGGTTTAATTGTAACATTTATTCGCCATAAAGTCAGAATACTGAAGTGTACTAGTAGTAATGGTGTCATCAAAGGACTAAGGCTATGATGTCTCCACAACGATTCGACCGGTTCTGACAAATCCAGATGATTTAATATCAAACAATTGATTGATTCTGTCGTACAAGCCACGTCTTTCTTTTGCTGGGAGGAGTTCAAGTTTCTTGGAGATACATATGTATGTATGATCTTATGTAAAATGTGTGCTGAGATGGAAAATAGAAAAGTCAGTTCTGTGTTGAGGGACAAAACAATGACAACATATTACAGCCTATGACCATAGGACAGCAGAAACCTTCTCAAAACCGTGCTCAAAAATGCTACCTGAAATATATGTAAGGATAGACTGAGTGGCATTTTCACCAACCTACCGGACAACTGTTTGCTTCCACAGATAATTTGAGTTTACCTGTAGTAGTAAAAGTTTATATTCACCAATGATTTTTCTATACAATAATTAATTTCATTAAATGTTGCCGGTACCATCCGTCTCTTTAATATCATCACTCATGCGCTAGTTGTTGACATTTTGAGACTGTCCACTGCTTTTACTGATTGAGAAAATCTTTGTGTTTTTGGAGCAAAGTGATCTGCTCACAATACGAAATTTAGTGCAAAATATGAAATACAAATAAAAGTTTGAACTCTGTGTGAAACATAATGCCACGATTCCAGCATTGTAAAATGTTCTCGAATCGTTACCGATCTTGAGATCCTCCAAAGCTTGACTGAGGCATAGTTTTGCAACTGCCGTATCCCCCATCATATAAACGAAACCATAGCGAGTTATACCATACATAACAGAATAAATAATCAGTGGTATGCCTAAAGCTAATTGTAAATAACATAATTGTTTATCTCGCTTCAGATTTCTCTTATACTCACGGGTATTCTGTGCTTTACTGAATAACGCTTTTTTAATTAGCCCTCCCACAACCAACATCGTTGCAACCGTTATCACGACACCTTGGAGTAACGAAAAATACAGCTGAAATGCCATCATTTTTCTGAAAACAATATAATAAAAGTTAAAAGTGAAAAAGTAATCAAAAGCGTACACAGCCCCGCATAGCACTGATATGATAGTCGCAGCCGCAACGAATTTGTAGTTGTTGACGGATTTAAACTGAAAAGGAAACCAGAGGGCTACAGCTCGCTCTGTCGCAACTGCAATACATAAACAGTCACTGATATGACTAGTTAGAAAGATGCTGGTGTATCCATAATATCCCCTAATAAAGGGGGCCAGATAATTATATCCCTTATTTGTGACAATTGTTCCAATTCCCTGAACCAAAGAAAAACCGTTAGTAATCAGGCATACAGCAGATATAATGCGGTGATAAACGTAACTTAGGGCAGAAAATTCGTCCCTACTGAGAACAATTAGATTTAGGATGCTCCCAATGATTCCAGCCACACCAAAGAATATCCAGTAAACATTGGCAATGTTATCCATAAGCAGTCTCACGTCCAGATGATTTTGATACGCTTCCTCATAGATGAGTAACTCATCATATGTCATACAGATAGATATATTCTTCCAAGCATTGACTAAATCTGACATTTCTAAGTGTATGACCATAGAACTGCAGATTTCTAAATATCGATTAATTTGAAACTGTTTTTCGATGGATCAAATGCATTTGCTACAACAATTAACGCAGCTTGCTTTACAATTAAAGTTTATACCACATAGGAAGTTGAACACGACTTTGATGTTATACTTCTTTGATCCAAACTTCGGTCCAGTTCGTAAAAGAGAAACGTATACTTGCATGGAAAGTTTATATTGAACCAACGGCCACTTACTATAATAACCGATTTTAGCTTCGAATTCGGTGTCCCCCACAACACCGTCCTAGAGGACGTTTCAGCCAAATCGAAGACAGTTAATTTTTAATTTCATAACTTTGCTACATATCGATCCCAAATGTGTGGTTGCATCATTCCAGACTTGAACTGAATCGGGTATGGTTTTCTAAGTTAAGCGCAGGCTTAGTTTCAGGTTTGTTTCAAAGACTTTGGAAATGACACAGAATACAAGATTTATTATTCCGATGAAATCTTTCTATTATTATAGGAGCTATACTCTGAAATACCGAACGTTTATTAACCATTTTTGCTATATCTCAACTTATAAAATTAGAAATTTTCAACTTATAAATATTGGCAAAACAGACTATTTTGATCTTCCGTGCCTAAAACCCAAATTCCACATTTTTCCTAATTTTTGAAATTTCCAGTTCCTGATGATTCTATAAATGTATACATTGTTAGAGTTTGTTCCAAAGGAAGTTCGCAAATAATTGACCAAAATTTATAAAACATGCCCACACATTTTTGGTCATTATTATTGTTGTGCATAAAGCTAATATAAATGGTTTTATTTAAGAATAATGTATATATTAAAACTTTCAACAATGCGTAAGTTTCAACTGTCACGGTGTGATTTTCCCCCTTGAAAATATCCCCCCGGAAAAATTACACCGGTGTGGATTTCCCCCAGGAAAAATTACACCGGTGTGAATTTTCCGGGGGGAAATTTTGCACCAATGCAAGAAAAAATGCAGATTTCTGTTTATAAATTGAGTTTGGATCATAATCGAAGCTAATAATTATGCTTTGAAGATGGAATATGATTAGCATAATCCGCCAAAATAATTATTCATTATAATAGTTCGACTGAGATAGAGATACAAAATTAAATCGAAATAATTATATAATAAATAAAATTTTTTGAAAAATCAAAAGATTTCTAGGATTGATTATAATCATTATTGTATTCAATTGCTTACGTATTTTGCATTTAATAAACCTTATATGGATGAAATGCTTAAGGGGGGTCCACTTTAGGGTCATTTTTTCGACCATCTCCGATTTTTCTCATTTTCACATATTTTATTGTCCAAGTGGGATATTTTAACGAGTTTATAAAATTTAAGTTGGATCTCTTACGGTTGTTGATAAAATTCACCTCAAAGTAGAGGTATGCATGTGTTAAACATAGGAAATCGAAAAAGTGTCGCTTATAATTCTGCGCCAAAAACATCTCGAAACCGGTGTAAGACACCGGGTAACATTTGGTATCGATTTAAACCTCTAAACTGATACTGTGTCACTGTGGAATTAGAATTTTGAATTAGGCCTTCAAAACATTTTAATGAATTTTTGAAATTAGCGAACTGCCGAAAATCGCTAAAATCTGTCGTTTTTGGTGACCAAAATTAGGGTCACTAAGTTTGATTGCATATTATAAAAACTAGAAGTCCTAACTAAAAATTCTAATTCCACAGTAACACAGTATATGTATAAAGCTTTCGAACGATACCCAATGTTACTTCGAATCTTTTGCCGGTGTCGAGATTTTTTGGCGCAGAAATTTGTTTTTTCTGCAAAATTGCGAAAATTGCTGTTTTTCGAAAAATAGGCCTTTTGCGACCAAGCTATATTGGGAAATTGCATTTTTTGCATTTCAGCATATTTATTCATGCCTTAGAATCAATTTGTTGCATGAAATATGCCGACAGCTGTGTCCAGTACTTCTCAGTGCGCCAATGGGGAACCTCGCTCAGACACCGAAATTCACAAAACAGCGATTTTTCAAAATTTTCAAAATATGGCATATTATATATCAATCGAAAGCTCTCAGTGCAGGGATGAATTCTTCTCATAGAACTATTGCTCGGAAATGCTTCTATTTTAAGTTAAGCGCTCTTAAATATTTCATTACATCGGGGGGAACAGAGGCCTTGTTTCATCGGAAAATCATTTAAGGAAGCTTCTGATCATGCTTATCTGGCTTTGTTCGAAAATGTTTTTATTAATTGTTTTTAAATGTGCATAACAAAATAAGCTAAATATATGAAGTTGATTTGCGCAGACTTGCTTCAGTTGTCTGCAGCACCCTCATTTTCGCTGATATTCAAATTGTACTCAATGAATGGCTCATAGTTTACGTAGAACTGAACGAAACAACTCAAAATTTAAATTTGAAATGTAAGACATATATGACTAGATTATGTGTGAAAATGAGCGAAATCCGTGTGTAACGGATCAATGTGACACACGGTCAACCTTTCCGTTGCTGGCGGTTGTAGCTAGCATAGCTACCCGCTTGGCTTCATATATCAATATCACCTTGGGCTGGGAAACGTTTGAAAGTCACGTAGCTCCCCCAACGTGTATGCGTGGGATTGGGTGTGTTCCCACCCTCGTGACTTTGGGAGCTACGTGATTGGGGGAAATTTCCACTAGGGGGCGCTCGTGGGAGGGTCCAACCCAACACTCGCTTCCCCCCTTTATTACTGTTATTTCTGTCATTGTGAGCGCTTGTGTAATTCTACGCTATTCCTCCCCATATTTTACTGCATATATTCTGTGTCTTCCCCCAGCTCTCCCCAGAGCTTTTGGTACGTTGGTTGGTCCGCCCAACCCGCTGTAACTGTAAGTTAGTATTGTTGTTTGTTTGTGTGTGCGTCTGAGGGTTCATCCCAATATTATTGCGTTGTTATTTACTATAACTGGCTGTTCTTGTTCCTTTATTAAAGTGTATTTAGTTAGGTTTACTCTTCACTGAGCTCCTGCTAGGTAGGTAGTTCAATTCTGGATTGGGGTTAGTTGTTGGTGTATTCAGACTAGAAATGTAGAATGCAAAGGTATAAGTGGTGTCGTAAACTGATTACGACAAATTTTCTGAGGGGGGAGAGATGTGGACGCTGTGTCGTTTTTTATTGTGCGTGTCCTGGTTTAAATTGTGTTGGTTACCATCTTGTTTGTGCTTCCGTGAGTGTGTCCTACCATGCTCTAAACTACACATTCTACATGACAGGTAGACATGCAGACTTCCCAAAGCATAGAGACTTCGGAGAGACAGAGACTTTGGAGAGAAAGACCGACAATACCCCAAAAATGTGTCCACATACATGTCGGAATGTGTAAACATGTACACATGTATATATATAGGAGTACACTTGTCCTAGTGAGCATTGAGCTCTAGCAATATGGATCACACCGAACATCCCCAGAGCCAGACAGCCACTATTTATGTGTACATTTACATGTTGACACATGTATACATGTTGACACATGTATACATGTTGACACATGTATACATGTTGACACATGTATACATGTTGACACATGTATACATGTTGACACATGTATACATGGTGTCACATGTATATATACATGATGTTGACACATGTATATATACATGTTGACACATATATACATGTTGACACATGTATAAATGTTGACACACGTATACATGGTGACACATGTATATATACATGATGTTGACACATGTATACATGTTGACACATGTATACATGTTGACACACGTATGCATGGTGACACATGTATATATACATGATGTTGACACATGTATACATGTTGACACATGTATACATGTTGACACATGTATACATGTTGACACGTTTATACATGTTTACACATGTATACATGGACACATGTATATACATGTGTATATATAAATATATATATATATATATATATATATATATATATATATATATATATATATATGCCTATGTATAAATAGAAAGTGGGTGTCTGGCTCTGGAGGAGTTTGGTGTAAACCAGATTGCATGAGCAGTTAGAGCTGAATGCGCTCTAGGGTAGGCATACATCTACACATGCGTACATGTTTGCACCTGTGGACATGTAGATGGACACATTTTTTGGGGCTGCTGTCGGTCTGTCTGTGTCTCTCATCTCTTTCAGGCGTGGTCTGGGGTCTACACGTCTACATTTCTGACCATGTAAATGTAGACATGTATTTTCGTTAGGCCTCTAAGTTGGGGTATTCCCTCGTCTCTTTCTCCCTTCTACGCGTAGGTCTTGGACGGGTAAACCCTTGCACACATGTAGAATCTATAGTTTAGAGCGCGGCAGGACACACTCACGTGGACAAACAAAAAATTAAATCGTCGGAGAGCTGCTTATGTAACAACTAACTGTTTGGAAACCAGCGTAACAGCGTTGTTTGAAAATTGTCTTCAAAGCTGTAAACTTTAGAAATTTGGTTCACCAGAGCCTTTATTTTTCAAATTGTCGTAGAATTTGCGCTTCCTTCTTTTTTAGTTTGTCGTAAAGTTGGAAGTATACATTATACACGTGTCCATTGTCGTTAGGTCTTGAATACATGGAAAAACAACCCAATTCTGAGTGAGTGAGAGTGCGAGTCATCTCGCCCTTAGGATCGGATTACCCCTGCGTGTATTATTTGGCGAGGCTGTCCCGACCGTCTCCTGTAGTCGGTCAGTTATCCATCTGTGCCACGGTCTCCGCGTCCGCTACGTCAGGGCGTGGTAACGGTGTTAGTACGTAGGAAAACCTACTCGCCCCGCTACATTAGGCTGCCAGGAGCTCAGGGATTTCTTGCCTGAACCCCTTCGTAAACTGTTTTCAAATTTCTGTCAATTTTTGTTTTAGTTTCGTTGGTGTTTCCCCCGTACTTCTTCGCGTTCAGCGCACGAATTTTTCCAACTTTTCTTAGGTAGGTAAATCCCCCCCCCCCTAGGATTAAAAATCTGAAAATATTTTCTCTAGGGTCTGACTGTTTGTTTTATTTTATTTTATAATTTTTCTTTATTATAAGGTTTATCAAATGCGAAATAAGCAGTAGAATATAACAATAATTTTAATTAATGCTTCAAAATTTCTGGTTTTTACAGAATTTTTATTCATTATATATTCAACGAAGTTGATTTTGTATATGAGTTAAGGGGAGGGTCGCTTTTTTGGACGATTTTTCGACCTTCTTCGATTTTGCTCATTTTTACATATTTTGTACTCCCAATGGGTCCGCGAAACAAGACTAGTGCGTTTTGCGCAATATTGCTTCTATCGTTCTGTAGAGTCCTTCAAAGGTGACTCCGACATGTGTTAAACATAGGAAAATGAAAAAGTTAAGGTAAAAAAGTTTGTTTCCAAAAATGTTTTCGCTGTGTGAGACTCAGTTCTGAAATTTTTTCACCCTTGTTAAGGACATAATGTAGAGTGCAGCGAGTGACCTTGGTGCAATTCTGTTGAGAATTAAAATTTTGGCAAAGTTTTAAAGTCAGAATTTGTGAAAATTCCGAGTTTGGCTATTTGCCAAAATTCCAATTTTCTCCGTCTTGTTTCGCGGACCCATTGGGAGTACAAAATATGTAAAAATGAGCAAAATCGGAGAAGATCAAAAAATCGCCCAAAAAAGCGGCCCCCCCCCTTAAGTAGTTATTTTGGCATTTCAGCGTTTCAGGCTAATCATATTCCACCATCAAAGCATAATTAGTTGCTATATTTATGAGCAAAACTTAATTCATAAACTGAAATCTGCATTATTTCTGGCTTTGGTGCAAAATTTCCCCCCGGAAATTTCACACCGGTGTAATTTTTCTGGGGGGAAAATCCACACCGGTGTAGTTTTTCCGGGGGGAAATTTTACACCGGGGGAAAACTGCACCGTGACATCAACAACTTTCAACATTGCAACAATGCAATGCAACTTAACGCAGTCTGGTGCGAACTTCTGTTCGAAACTATATGTAAACCTTGTGTTTACATGCGCTTTGCAATAGGGATCTTATGAGAAATGATAACTGAATATGAAGATAGAGTCTTACTATTCTGCTTTTGCAATAAGTAAGTGTTTTCTGGCTAAGCTAATTTGCGTCTTAAATAGAACCGTGGGAATTAAACTTTATATCAATAGTGCAATCTAGCAAATTTGTAATCATCACCATTCTAATATATTTTCTTACACTTTGGGCGCAGAACGTTGAAGTTTATTGAATCGAGCCATACAGTGGATAATTTGTCATCCTCTAAAACAGACCCCAGTTTGTAAGATGAACCATATATATAAACAGCTTATGAAAAGAAGTGATTTAATAAATTGACTTTGTAATGCTACCAAACATCAACAAACTGCCCTTGGATCTGATCATTTTAAAGAGGAAAGAAAACACATTAACCAGATTGCCGAGAGATTTTCAATAATTAAAGACAACGAAAACATCTCAGCTACGTTGATTTTATTTGATTGGTTGAAAACTTATTGCAAATTATCTATCTATGCAAAACTATAGAGTCAATGAGTGTCAGATAATCACAGGCCCTATTTCTTTAAAGATTAAACGGATTACATTAGAATTAATCCGCATTAAAGAAACAGCACCTCAGATTAAACGGATTAAAATTTAATCCAGCGAGCTAAACGAGTTAAAGGATTAAATTTAATCCTGCTTCTTTAATGAACCTAGGATAAATTTTAATCTAATCCTGTTTCTTTATTCCCACTTCGGATGAATGGAAGAGTTAAATGTAATCGGTGTTCCTTTAGAGGTTAATCTTAATCCCTGCAGCTACCCGTATTAAACGAATTAAACTTTAGTGGATTAAAATTCTTAATCGCTGTTTCTTTAATGGCGAATTAAACGGATGAAAATGAATTCGTTTCATGCGAGGATTAAAAATGGTCGGATTAAAAGAATTAATTTTAATCCGTTTATATCCTGCATTAAAGAAACGGCTATTAACATTTTAATCTGGCTGCTTTTTAATCCGTTTAGTCCGACCATTTTAATCTTTAAAGAAATAGGCCCATAGAAACATTCCTAGTAGAGATTCTTGTGAATGGTTGAAATTAGGAAAGAACAGGAAATAAAATATTTGATTCACAAAAGTCCCATTTACGAGAGCGAGCTAGAGCAGCGGGACACCAATGCATAACAAAGATTCAAACGCAGTCACACAGATGGAATGTCCGTAGAGGCTTTAAAATGTTAAAGATATTTTAAAAAACAGTACAAAATCTTGAACGTTGTAGTAGTAGCCGCTATCGATTGAAGCGTTGACCGATGAGCTTGTAGGGACAATTTAAATTAGGTCATATACAATAATAAAAAGTTGACAAATTGCAAAACCTTTTCAGTAACCTTGGTGTCCTGAATTCATTTAGTAGTGTTAAAACTTTCTGGTCAAGAGCAAAAAGCCAGCGTTTTGCTATTTTCTCCATCATATTTTTCTAACTCTTTCACTGAAAAACGCAGCGAAAACATAGCCAATACCGTCGTAATGTTAGCTGTGTCCGAGATCTTTCTCAATACATGTTCCAGTTATTTATTGATCCGACACTTCCATGATTTCTTTACCTTCACATAATAAAACGAAAAGTTGAAATTTGTGACTTTTGCTTATCGTTAGTTTTTGTTGTGTGTTTGTGTTTGCAATTTTAAGCAAAACCATGGAAAGTAGTCATCATTAATACCCTTGAGCTTGGCGGGAAAATCAAATTAAGTAAATAAAAGAACGAACGAACGTTCTGAAAAACAAGGTATCATTTGTTACATGTATGCAATCATTTGAGGGGCGAATGAGACCTTGAATTTGATTATTGATTAATGGCTTAGTTTAAGCGATAATCAGTTGCAGCCAGCTGCAACCTATGTGTAATGTATGCGTTTTCGACTTGAAACCTATTGCTTATTCTTAGTTCTTATATATTCATTTATGACATTCAGGTTAGCGGTTTTTCAATGGAAATACTAAGTACTTATTGTTTTGGAGCCTTTCTGAACAAAATGATTAATGACTAATGGGCTCAAATTGTCAGATAATTAATGTACCTGTTTAAGCGTAATATCACTAAAGTGACAATCAAAACAGTTTAAGTGTGTCACGGTGCAGTTTTTCCCCCGGTGTAAAATTTCCCCCTGGAAAAACTGCACCGGTGTGGATTTTCCCCCCGGAAAAATCACACCTGTGTGAATTTTCCGGGGGGAAATATTACACCAATGCAAGAAATAATGCAGATTTCAGCTTATAAATTGAGTTTGGCCCATAACAGAAACAACTAATTATACTTTGAAGACGGAATATATATGATTAGCGCAATCCGCCAAAATAATTGTTCGTTATAATAGTTTGTCTGAGGTACAAAATTAAATTGAAATATATTATAATCTATAAAATTTCTTGAAAAATTAGAAATTTTGCTAGACTATAATTAAAATGATTGTTTAATAAATGTCAACTCTAATGTTTCTTAGGTTTCTAATATTTATGGTTTTATTTCTAAGTAAAAAGCAAACATATATTAAAGCATGAAAACTTTTATCTCCGAAACCAAATCGTTAAGCAGAAAAAGGTACAAAGTCAAATGAAATTTATTTTAGTTTATTTCATAGATATATAGTCATATGCAGTCATCAATGCATTGGATAAAGGCTAATAAAAAATTTCAGTTCAATTAGTCAGTGCTAAACTTCTAATCTTATTAGGTTTCTGATATCTTATGTTTTATTTCCAAGGGCCTTTTCATTAAAGGGTAGAGTAGAGTAGAGTAGAGTAGAGTTTAAATTCCCTGTTCTAACTTCTAACTAGTTTTTACTCCACTCAAGCTCGAGTTTCCCCCTTTTAACCCTTTCTCGAAAGGGATCGGGCTAATTTTAAATCTACTTTACCTCTACCCTTTTTTGAAAAGGCACTAAGTAGAAAATAAAAAATTGAAAACATACATGATTGAAATTTTGACAACTTTACATAGCCGCAGAGTTCAACTCAACCACAGGTTGATAGTGAAATCTTTCCTTAGGAAAAATTTGCAAGAAAATCTTAGAAAATTCAAGTAAACGTGAAAAACTTAGATTACTTTCAATTATATGATTTACTTTGGATTACTTTGGATTTGAGCTCTGACTCGGACTAAAATCTCCAATGTTTTAAGTTAGTTGTTTTTACTTAGAAATGGAAACACAATATGTATATTAGAACCCTAAAAATGATTAGAAGTTATTATTTATTTAAGAATTTTCCCTTAAGATTTATCAAATGCATGTAATGAATGAATTTTGGCGGATTATGCAAATCATATTCCATCTTCAAAGCATAATTAGTTGCTTTGATTATGAACCAAACTCAACTTAGAAACTGAAATAAGCATTATTTCTTGCATTGGTGCAAAATTTCCCCCCGGTAAACTCACACCGGTGTAATTTTTCCGGGGGGAAAATTCGCACCGTTGTAGTTTTTCCGGGGTGAAATTTTCAAGGGGGAAAATCACACTGTGACAAAGTGCACCATTATAGCAAGATTTTACACAACCATACAACTCCAGCCGCAACCATGGAACTTCGTGCTCTATTACAGTACAAGACTACACATCACTTGAAGTTGAACATTCACTTAGATTAAAACATCACTTGAGGTTGAATGTCTTTGTGATACTTGCTCGAAAAAAATTGGAATTCAGTTGATGTGATCAGATGTCTGGTTTATTATTACCTGCTACCGCAGGTTTATTTAAGATAAATCTCTTGAGTGGCCCTGAATTGAATCGAATGAACCAAGTTTGTTTTGTATTTAGTTCTACTCGAGCATAAATAGATCTTCAACCTTAAAGGTATAATGCTTAACCTGTTAAACGAATATGCAACCTTCTTTAGCGGTAACGGTACTTTTAAAACTAAGTGAGTCATATATTGGTTCTAAAGCGTTGGCCAAGTGGAGTCATTACACATAGCGTTCCACACTCTTATCTTTGGTGCTACAAATGTTTTATCTTTGGTGCTACCTTTTATATTCCAATCACAATAATATTGCGATTGTATAGTATTGCATTGCGGATTCAGTGAGTCGTAAAATCAAAACTAATACTATTTTTATTGATAAAATTTCACTCAGCAACTTTAACTGCCAAAATATTATACCTAAATAAACAAAGCATTATTTAAAGAATCAAAGTTATGACAGTTGAGTAGACACAAAAACAGAGTAATTATGGCATCCAAATGTGATTATCATTCAGTGCTTATTTGGCATTTTTACTATCTCACAATATTTGCAACAAAAATTAGTACACTAGCATAAACAGACATGACATGCATATATAAAATTTCTGATCTCTAACGTGACCGACATTCAGTATAAAAAGTCAGATGGATGTCATTGTCCAGATACACCAGCTCTGTGATCAGATAATGTGATAAGAATTCGAAAGCATATTGTGTTCTAGTGATGTGGATCGGATCGGATCGGCAGCCAAAATCACCTACCGATCCGATCCGGCAAATGGTCGGCGATCCGATCCGATCCGATCCGATCCAGCCCCGGATCGGGCCGATCCGATCCGATCCGATCCGATCCGACCATAATTTTAATTTTGAATTGTAGTTCCCATTATTTTACAAAACTCTTCATCAAACTTCGCATCTGAATCTTTAATTCCGAAAGTCCGTATCAGAAACTGCAGCTGCAGAATGATGCCCAGTCACGTTTGAAAAATACTATTTATTTAGTCTTGGATGTTTAAAAATCTGGTGAGAACTACATGAAAGACAGTGAGAAGTGAGAACAATACAAAGATAAGATTAAATTGAACAATCTGGAGTGTAAGACCAAAAACGTGCGTACAAACTTTGGTCGTATTTATAAGCAAGCAACGTATAAGTTTTTCGTTCGTTAATGGAGACGACGTGGAAAATAGGAAAAATCCCGGGTTTTAATTGCGGAAAATTTTAAAGAATAAAAGGTTTGCTAAAATTTATGCACATTGAAGATTTAGTATTCTTGATCAAATATATCTGGTTCCGCGGCATATTTTTGTAGTTTGAACCTTTTCACCCAATTTCGGAATTTTCGGTTTTTCAAAATTTCCGAAATCTAAATGTTTTGATGCTCACGATATAGTTATTATTTAAAAACTGATAACAATATGAACACGTTTTACAATACAATTATTTCCCAAAATTGCTCAATTTTCAAACTCACGAAAACAAGATTTTTCCGAATTTAATGTTTTCCATTGCCAACAGTTTTAGAGCTCTATACTCGAAATGTCTTGACCAGCGGAACAACCTTTTTAATACAACTAGATCCCAGTAATGCGCCCTGTTCCGGGAACTTACAATAACTTCCATCAATGAATAGTGAACTAGTACAGTACAAACTAGTAATAGTACATTTCCAGCTCATAATTAGCTTTTAAAGAATGTCTATCATTCTAATGCAGGTGCAAAAATACGCATTTGGAACAACTGTATTCGATCATGGATACAAAATTTTGAATGTGGTAAAATTTTCGAGAAATTAAATATTTTTAATAAATTAAATAATTAATATAAAATATTAAATATTTTCCGTGATTCAATCCCGATATGCAGGTTGTTCTAAATCTCCAGCTCAGGACGATTCTAAAAAATATATGTTGTTGGGGTTTGCTCTGAAGGCATGAGTTCGCAATAAATGATTGAAGTTTGTACACACAATTTTGGTCGTACAAAAATGCGTCCGGCGGATGTTGCAGGCTTCCGCGTCCACTTCTGAGCAACGTGCTTGGGCGAAAAAGTTTCGTTCCAATTTCTGACAACGTTCGTATTTATTGAGAACTTTTAATCATACCAGAATAAGTCACTCTCAGAAGTCAGCGGTACTGAATTTTAAAAGCGGACACTGTCCAAAAATTAATTACATAGCAGGGAATATTACAGAGCAATTCCATTTGACTTTTCTTGTATATGCATATAAAAAATTTATTTATCCAGAAAAAGGAGATAAAAAATATTAACAACAGAAAATTCAACATTTAAACAAAATACATGAAAGATTTTGAAAATTGTTTTGAAAAAATTTTGCAATTTTGTAAGAAATTGGTACAAATTTTCAAAATTTGCCTCATTTGCCGGATCGGCGATCCGGAAAAATTAAGCCGATCCGATCCGAAAATTCGTCGATCCGATCCGATCCGATCCGACCCCGGATCGGTCGATCCGATCCGATCCGCCGATCCGATCCACATCACTATTGTGTTCCGCTTAAACTAGAGCATGCTAAAATGCGGAACTTGACACTGAAGGGCTTCTTGCCTTCCAGAGCCACAACTGAATCTGTAGTTTACCAATCGCCTCTCATCAAAATTCGCTTTGTCTCCTTACTCCTTGATTCCTAGAATCTTTCGTTCGCACTTATTTGATGAGGTTTCATTTATGAGAAACCTTAGTCCGGAATCATACAAAGTCAATGTATAGCCATTGACCATACAAACAGTCCGCTGTTTACATACGTTACCATGGCCCTCTTCTACAAACCTACTTCCTAACAGCTCTGCAGTTTTGATTTGCAAAATAAACTAATTCTAACACACCTAAACAATTTCAAGAATTATTGGGAATACGTCCAATCGAGGCTATGCCACAGGAGGCAGAACTCGGATGTCCTCTACCTCTCTCTGGATAAACACCTTCGAAGTTTGAGATATCATTAATTCCTTACTGACATAGCGAAATCTTTCACAGAAAATAAAGTATAAATAAAAATTGGAACTTTGTGCAAAGCTGAGTGCCAGAAACGTGACAGTGTAAAATACTCTTGACATGTTTCCAATGTTTAGGTCAGCAATAGCTTCATTCAAACAGTGTTTCGAAACAGCCCATTCACCCATTACGTAAACAAACGCAAAGCGAGTAATTCCATACAAAGTACAGTAAAGTATCAAAGGAACACTTAATGACAACTGCAAATAACACAGCTGTGCATCTCGCTTGAATTTCTTGTTGTCCTCGTTGCTAGCAATTTCCTTTCGAAAATATGCTTTCTTAATCAAACCACCTACAACTAGTGCTGTGGTTAGTGTGGCAATCAACCCTTGAAACAAAGAAAAGTAAAGCTGGACTGTCATCATGGTTCTAAAATAAATTACATAAAACTCAAACTTAAAAAATAAGTCAAACGCGTACAGTGCACCGCATAAAACCGATAATACGCTTGCTACTGCCACAAACTTGCTATTATTAACAAACTTAAAGTGAAAAGGAAAGCAAAGTGCAATACTTCGCTCAATGGCCACTGCAATACAGAGATTATCGCTGATGTGGCTAAATAAACTCATGCTGGTTATCCCATAATAACCCCTAATAAACTCATGGAAGATGTCTTTCCCAAATAGTTTAGATGTCTCTGCAATTCCTTGCAATAGGGAAACTGTATTGGTGCCAAGTCCAACAATGGAGATTAAGCGATGATACTTGTAGCTAACCGCTGAAAATTCATTTCTGCTGAGTACGATTAAACTAAGCAAACTTCCGATCAGTCCAGCTGCGCCAAATAATGTCCAATAAGCAATTGTCAGCTTATAAAGCATCCTTCTCATTTCCAGGTGGTATTGATAGGCTTTTTCATAAACTAGCAAGTCATCATATGTCATGCAAACGGACATATTTTCCCAGGACTTTGCCAATGTTGTCATTGTTTTAAGTAAACTTTGTGCACACTATACATAAATGATGTGCAGGCTGAAACAAATAAACTCATTGCATTACAGCAGAATAACTCGAATGAGTGAAGTACAATCCCGAGGTTTTAGTTCAGCTTTTCGATCTTGGTGCATACTGAAGGTTGATAAATTCAAAAATTTCTGAATTTTTAAATTTTTAAAAAATTTTAAAAAATTTAAAATTTTAGTTTGGTAAGGGTGGACCAAGGGGAACCAAAAAAGTTTTTTTTTAAATTTTGCTGAAAACTTGTAAAAACTGAAAACTCTTGTATGCAAGTTTTCAGCAAATTTTTTTTAAAAAAATTTTCTGGTTCCCCTTGGTTTCCCCTTATCAAACTAAAATTTTAAATTTTTCAAGTTTTAAATTTAAAAATTTTTTAAATTTTGAATTCATCAGCCTCTAGTATGTGCCCACAGCAAATTTCAAAGTTATTGGTCAAAAAATCAAAAGTTAGGGCTGGGGGAAGGGCAAAAGATCCACGCTTTTTAGTTCTACAGTTGATAGCTCTAAATATAATATTTAAATCAGCTGGTCGAAAACTGGAAGCATGGCACTGCACCCGCATGGTCCGGCACTGCTCCCAGCCAGTACTTGATAAGATGAGATATATAATCATAAAATTGAATAGACAAGGCAACTTGCAACGATAATGCGACGACGGGGTGTCTCGCCTATCTACTGGGAGTCTAAGGCCAAAAACCAAAGCTTTCTTATCTTTTCGCGTAAAAATACGTGACTGGTCCCAGAATGTTAAAGAGCACGGAAATGGGTTATTTGGTAAGTTTTAGCTATTTACGTTAAGGAGCCGTAAGCCGAAAGAAAACCAGCACCTTAAGTGTTGGGTTATCTTTACCATGATTAAAAGAAAACGAATGTTTTCAAGTTTTGAAGAAAAGATAAAGATAGCTCCACCTTCAAAAATACATATTTTCAGATGTGACAGTGCAGAACAAATAACAGATACTCTAGTAAATAGGTGATTAGCGGCTTTGAGGGTTTTAAAGAAATTTATAAGAAGTTCTGAGGAAAACTCACGAAACAACTTCATGAAATAAAATTGCAGGAGAGGTAGTTTCGACTTCTGCTACTGCCTATATTAAACGTCTATGATAGCCCCTTTACTTCCGAGTCGCTTTGTCTCTTTTCCTCTAGACTATATTTCTCTCCAAAAGCAATGTCTACTAAAAGATTGCATTAGTTGCGTTGTGTTGCGTGTTGTGAAAGAGCAAGAAAATTGGACTAGAATAGGACCTATTATGCTCCAGCAGACTCAATGTATTGATGTACTCACAATCTTTTTATTTACGCATTTGTATCTCTAACTTTTGTAATGTGATATAAATGAATCATTCATTCGATGAATTCCTCCGAGACAAATTACATGATGTGGGATGTTGAGGAGGATTGACGTAGAAACTTTGTTCAATTCCTGCAAACGGTTTCGTTCAAAATTTTGCAAAAATAACGAGGCATTCCATACTAATTGAAACTACTGAGAATAGTTGAAGTAAATCCAACAGTAGAAAATCCGCATCACTTTCTGCCTCCGACATGAGCATAATGAACAGCCAAATATGTGAATAGTTTCATGTTTAAATTACTCTGGATAAGTGATCAAATATTTCGAATAAAATGCATACAATACATTACAGTTTGTTGGCATGTGCTTATCATTTTAAAATAGCTACAGCACTGAGTAGAGTGCATCTTCCGACAACGTAATTTTTCCGATACAGATACTTTCATGAATTACCGGCTCCAACCAGATTCGCGCTCCAGTCTGTTGCCACTGCGCTGTTTGTCGGTTCACGTGTGCACACGTCGCTAAGGGGTGGCGGAAAGGTATTTTTCTGTTTTTTTCTGCTAGAAACATATTTTTGGTAAATTTTTCGAAGGTCAGCTACTTGCAAACTTGCACTTTAACTTGCGTTTACAAGCTGTCAAGTCTAGCAACTTGCTTAGCTAATTTCCCTCAAGTAGCAGGAAAAGTGTTATGAAACACTGTCAACTTGAACTTGCAGTTCAAGTGCAAGTGCAAGTTCAAGTGCAAGTGCAAGATGTAAGATTTCTATGAAATTGGCCCCAGGTCACTGCTTGTTGTTACTTTTATGCGGCTCGGCCTGAAATCAAATTTCAAAATCACTTTCAAGAACTCACAGCTGTTTTTATTAATATGTAGTCTAGTTAAAGGCCAAAACGAGGTTTTCTCCATAATTAGATCATTGCATGTGTTGAAGAATCTCATTGGCTGTTGAGGCCGTCGAGTAAAAATTTTTATTTTATTGTTGAGGGTACCCGGTATTGAAGTGCTTGTTATACTGCAGCCTTAATGAGGTGACGTTACACCTGCCCTCTGTAAGATAATATTTGTATTAGTTGAGTTTATAGTTGAGTGAAATTAAATGTAAAACTGTTGATAAGTTAAACATGTGGAACAGCATGGAAGACAGAGCGCAGCCCTGTCTCATACCGGTTGAGGTAGGGAAGCTCCGCGAGAGACTAATCGAATACAGGATGTTGCACCATTGTACATATCATGGGGTATGTTGAGGTACACCGGAGGCATGCCACACTTGCGTAGGGCATTCCACATAGAGGCACGATCCACATCGTCAAACGCAGCGGCAAAATCGATGAAGCAGATCGCAGTCGGTTTGGCTTGGCCCTGGCCGATTCCAACTCAAACCTGGTGGTGAACGATCAAGCCCATGACTAGGGTCATTTTACCTATTTCCTGTGGTTAGTCCCTCCAACCGGTGAGATAACGGTTTTGGACCTGGACATTTTTTCCGGTCTCCGCGGTGCCGAATCGAACAATTATTTGAACTGGTATCTGTTGGGTGATCCCCGTTTTTTAGGACACATCAGAATTCGGTGGCCAATAGATGGGTATACTACAACCGGCTGGTCGGGCACCCCCGTTATCAAACCCAACGGTGGGTTTTCGTTTCTATGCCCTCCGTTTCAACAAGTCTCCCATCATTTGCTGGTATTACAACGAACAGACTGTAATTACCCCGGGTACAGCAAACCCCGCCCATCAAAACGGAAGTAATTCGTTTGCCGTAACCGTGGCTATTTGTCAACTGTTGGTTCAGCCGCCATTACGTTCGGGTTTTGGACCAGGAATAATCAGGCTTCATTTTTTGGGCACCGCTGGTGGCCGTCTTGGTGGTGGTCATCGTCGGGGCATACGGAAGGGTATGAAGTCGGTGGTTTTTTATTGGACTTTAATGGACTTTGTTCCTCCGGTGAACATCATGGAACTGAATAAAACGTGGTGCGGAACCGCCTTCGTGTTCCCCCCAGCTGTCTATGCCATCCTACCGACGAGGTTTACACCTCTGTCGTCCCAGTGATGCCCCATACGTACATCTGGTGATGGACTTTCCTCTGTCCATGATGAACTTTGGCCTGTTATGGTGCTGAACATTATTTATGATATCAGGTCGCGGTTTACGTGGCGACGATTACCAGAGCCGACACAGTAAAAACTCAGAAGCATGAATTTGCTGCCTGGGTTTTTTTCGTCGGGAACGCCAATATCTGGTGGTTCTTTCAAATGGGACCAGCTTGGTCAGGGCGAGAATGAAGGAACAACCAACATCGACCGGCTAATGGCCAAATTACGGATTTGAACCCCTCTGGTCGTTCTGACGGTCAGAAATTGATCCTTTCAACCGCAGTGGATCATACCGCCACGTTTAGCGCTAGCAACCATCAAAATGCTGATCGACGAACTCGATTGGGGTTCAAACCTCCCGAATGCCCGCCGCTCCAACAGACGCTTAAGAAGAATCTTCCGGTGGACCCCAGCTTAGAGAGAGGCTAGTGTCACGAAGTCTGGCAAGCCCCGGACTCGTGACACGAGCCCTGGGGACCGCCCGATGACGAAGAGCTGTCAGCGAGCCTTTACAGGCAAAGCAACATCTGCGAACCAGGAAGTCTTTGGTCCTCAAGATCCAATTCCGACATCGACCTTACGTCGTTCGGATCAGAGACAATGGGGATTTCTTGATATTTTGATGACCCCACCCATCCCTTCAACATCCGAACTGTTGACGAGGGTCAACCCTATTTTATGGACTGTGGCGATCTGGACGTTGATATGATGCTAGCATATTGGGGCAGTCTCGTTGACGCTCAGATCGAACTTTGAATGGAAGAACTGACGTTTTAACGAACAACTGCTCGTCAAATGGAAATTATGAAATTTGCGTCGGTGCATTTGGCTGACCATGCACCGGAATACGAAGCGATTCCGGATGCGGTCTTGTTGGCTTTACAGCCTCCGTCGAGTGACAATCGCACCAGAAGCTGGCTCTATTAAAAGCACCTTACGTGCTGGTTCGCGTGGACTCTGTCTTAGCGTTAGCGTTGGTGGATATTGGAACATTACGGATGTGGGGATCATTCTATGGGAATACGATGAACTTCATCGTGCCCTAGCAATTGGGTTCTCCATGCCGCTTATTTCTGGCCGTCGGTGGAGGCAACGCCCTGACGATTTTTTGACAGTGCCAACTGGACCTGTGTCTAATAAATTGGAACCCGATGTACAGCCTTTTGGTAGTTCCGAACCTCCAGCAGGAGTAGTCAAGGACTCTCGTGCTGACTTGGTTGTCTCGAACCACCCACGCTGGGGTACAACTAAGCGTCTGGTGGTAATCGATGGATGTTTTCAACCGGGTGCGGTTACGGCCAACGGTTCCCGATGCGTCTGGGATCACGTGCACCTTTTTCCCGGAGCAGGAACAGTACGTCTAAGGCTGTCGGCCGAAAGGCAGCCCGACGGTCTTTAACCCATTGGTTGCAACATCCTCCTACTTGGCCGACGTGGGTATATAACGGGGTAGTCGATAGTCAACGGGCTTACCCTCCAGCTAGCATTTTTAGGTAAACCCCATGGTCTTGTATATCCGCATATACAATGGTGGAAGACCACGTGTTGACCTCACCCAAGGTACCAGGTAATGGCTGGAGTGACTCCCGTTCGGCAGGAAGGAGAGAAGACCGTCCGACGTTGATTGAGGTGATGGAGACCGGAAATGGATTTCCTGTCAGTCCTCACTTTCTCTTCTGGTGTTTTGGAGACCTGGCTCGTTTCTGCCCGGCCAGTTTACCACACCAGTTGGATGAGTGAACTCACGCGGAAGAGTTCTAAACTTATCCTTTGGATCAGTCCAAAGACACAGACAGATGAGACAAAAGTTGGGTCCGTACACCCGGTTCACCAAGTCATTCGCCATGAGGTTCGCCAACTACTACACCGTTCTGTGATCCAAAGCAGCCCATTCGGCACTGACACTGTTGTTCGTGAAGAAGACGACCTGGATCAACACTTCGTTGGGAATTCGGCGGACGTTCTTACGCCACGTATAGGTCCGATCCACGAAGAAACAGTACGGGATTTTGAGAAAAACATGGATTTCGCTATAGTTGACGCGCATGAAGAAATGAAGAACCGCTTCAAGGACTTACTCCTTGAGCTCTACGACATAAGGCAGAAGTCTGGAAGCAAGTTCACTCCTGCTGGAAAAGGACGTTTGCGATCAATCGCCCAATGCTTGTCCGTCTCCTTGCGTTCTCGTCAGCAATTAGGACGGTTCTGCGCTAGTGGCTCTGCTTCGCAACGGACCAGCTATACTGCAGCGCATCATGAAGAAGATTCTGACGGGGTTACCCGTCTATCCTGATGAGGTTCTCTTCCCGTCACCGCTCATGTCGGAGCATCTGCTGATGTCCCGCATGTTGTTCCGTACCTTTCGCGACAACGGGCTGCGGATCAAACCGGAGAATTGCATTTTCCGGACGAAAGTCCCTTCGTATAGGGCATATCGGCGGTCTGGAGGGCATCTCGGTGGAGTCAAGTGTGCAGCCGTGGCGAAGCTGCTCCCCTCCGACGGATATCAAAGGCGTAAAAACGTTTCTAGGACCATACCTATCCATTTACGGTAAATTACTTTACCACTACCGCTTGATTTACCCTCCAAAGGAGAGAATTACTTCTCTCTTAGCCCCTTGAGTTCTATTTCTAACCCTACGTATTTACTTTCTGTCTCTTCCTTTCTGGCTATTCGCCATTATTTCATTTGGTTGGTAATTTTTGTATAGTTGGTGATCTTCGGATTAGTATATGTTAACTCCATATGTATTTGTTATGTAGGACAGTACAGTGTTTCAATTTTATTGTACCCTCGCAGGAGCTCGTCCTGTGAACCCTGGGGAGATGTAGTGTAATGAGTAATATATGCAAATTACTCCCTGTTGCTTCATGTTTGTGTATTTACTTCCGTGTCTGGTTTCTGTTCTCTTTGGCAGCTTCCCTGTCTGTATTGATTGCAATTGTCATAGGTGTTAGTCAGCCATTCGCTGGCTGGTGTATTGGCGGCGTTGTATGTCACTCTAAGCCCCGCCTACTTGGAGGTCTCCTCTCAAATCTCTCAAACACATCAGTCGTCTATTTTCCTCCTACAGTCCGGCTGTTATGAAAGGGCTCGTCTGGGTTCGCCCTTTCTCCACCCGTCCCGTTTTGTTGGGTCCGTTCAGGTCCCCTTCTCTCCCTCTGGGGTACTGTACTGGTAAGTATGTGTGTTTGTTGTATTGTATAAATGGGTTTGACTGTTTGTCAGGGCTTACGCACACGTATGTACGTACTATTTATTAAAGCATTTATTTAACTGTGTCTTGTAATATTGGTAGATAGGTTTATCTGGTTAGCCTAGCTAGGTTGGATCAATAACTACAATTGGTGAGGCTTCCCCTGCCTGGATCCTGACGGCCAGGCGCGTTATCTATTGTGTGGCAGCGCCCCCGACAATTACTTGTCGGGTAGCCAGTTGGTCTACAAATCCGGATTTGGAACGGTTTACACCGGCTGCGCTACAGATATAAAGTTTGGGCGGATCCTATATGCCATTCGTCAGATTTCTATGGCGCACGTGAAAAAGTGACAACTTTTGACATTTCCTATGTTTAACACATAAAATCTCAACTTTGAGGTCAAATTACTCAACAGCCGTAAGACTTACGACTTTCATTTCAAAAACTCGTTAAAATATACAATTTGGACTATGAAATATGTAAAAATGAGCGACATCGGAGAAAGTCGAAAAAATGACCAAAAACTGGACCCCCCTTAATCCGAGATCTTCTATATCTATTGCGGTCTGCTCATCTGCTATATCTATAGCTGTGTTTCTAAAGTAAATTCAAGTTTTCATTTCAATTACTTGAAATTCAAGATTCTTGTTCTTGTCGTCTTCTCGAACTGCTGATTTATGGATTATTACTATTTATTGTTGTTCATTGTTTATTTGTTCATTTTATTCATTTATTAATTTATTTTTATTTATTTATTTTTATTTATTTATTTATTCTTATTGTTTGTTTGTTTGTTTAAACCACCAGCTGTATTCTGAAATAGGCAAACAAGGTTCGGAAATGCTGATTCCAGCCGCCTAGCTTTAAAAATCCAACATGTTTTCATATTTTATGAATGTTTATGTCCCCTGATGAGAACCAGGCAGCAACGCAACACCAGGTAGCCCTAACGAAACAGAAGGGCGCCCTAACGCAACAGTCGCCCTAACGCAACAAAATTGAAATGACCGAAGGTCAAAGGCGCCCTAACGCAACTTTACCCTTTGAGAAACGGCAAACATTGCAGTCTAGCAAATGAAATATATATTAGTCAACTAATTTATTTTGCCATTACTCTCGCTAGGATACATTTCACTGAAATGTCAGTATATATATGACATAAGGTTAAACAATTTCAGTTCAAGATAGTTAAAAGTATAGACTATGCCGAAACGGCTTTCAGCCCCTGCTTGGATTATGAAATTTTTGTTTAGTTAGAGTTGAGGAAATTATTTCTCTTGGGAAAACAAGAAAAATAATGCTTGATTTTGACAACATTTGAGAACAAGTTTCTTAAACGTATCTGGAACAGTGACATTATAGTTGGATTTTATCTGCAGCAGATATTGCCTGTTGCACAAACAGAGTTTATTATTGAAACACATTCTAGAAACAATACACCTTTCAGCATGATAATTAGAAATACATACAGTCAAACCTATCAACAGCAATAGTACAAGGATTTAAACCAGAATGAATAATAAATATGGTCAATTATAGTGAGCATACATCACTTTCCGGCTGTCAGACGCATCACCGTTAAATGTGGAGAGAGCACCAGTGGTTTAGTTGTAACATGTATTAGCTTTAAAGTCAGGATACTGAAGTGTACTAGTAGTAATGCTGTGACCAAAGGACTAAGGCTATGATGTCTCCACAACGATTCAACGGGTTCTGGCATATCCAGATGTTTTAATATCAAACAATTAATCTATTTTGTCGTACAAGCCACGTCTTTCTTTTGCTGGGAGGAGTTCACGTTTCTTGGAGTCACATGTATAATCTAATGTAAATTGCTGTGTGCAGAGATGGAAAATAGAAAAGTCAGTTCTGTGTTGAGGGACAAAACAATGACAACATATTACAGCCTATGACCATAGGACAGCAGAAACCTTCTCAAAACCGTGCTCAAAAATGCTACCTGAAATATATGTAAGGATAGACTGAGTGGCATTTTCACCAACCTACCGGACAACTGTTTGCTTCCACAGATAATTTGAGTTTACCTGTAGTAGTAAAAGTTTATATTCACCAATGATTTTTCTATACAATAATTAATTTCATTAAATGTTGCCGGTACCATCCGTCTCTTTAATATCATCACTCATGCGCTAGTTGTTGACATTTTGAGACTGTCCACTGCTTTTACTGATTGAGAAAATCTTTGTGTTTTTGGAGCAAAGTGATCTGCTCACAATACGAAATTTAGTGCAAAATATGAAATACAAATAAAAGTTTGAACTCTGTGTGAAACATAATGCCACGATTCCAGCATTGTAAAATGTTCTCGAATCGTTACCGATCTTGAGATCCTCCAAAGCTTGACTGAGGCATAGTTTTGCAACTGCCGTATCCCCCATCATATAAACGAAACCATAGCGAGTTATACCATACATAACAGAATAAATAATCAGTGGTATGCCTAAAGCTAATTGTAAATAACATAATTGTTTATCTCGCTTCAGATTTCTCTTATACTCACGGGTATTCTGTGCTTTACTGAATAACGCTTTTTTAATTAGCCCTCCCACAACCAACATCGTTGCAACCGTTATCACGACACCTTGGAGTAACGAAAAATACAGCTGAAATGCCATCATTTTTCTGAAAACAATATAATAAAAGTTAAAAGTGAAAAAGTAATCAAAAGCGTACACAGCCCCGCATAGCACTGATATGATAGTCGCAGCCGCAACGAATTTGTAGTTGTTGACGGATTTAAACTGAAAAGGAAACCAGAGGGCTACAGCTCGCTCTGTCGCAACTGCAATACATAAACAGTCACTGATATGACTAGTTAGAAAGATGCTGGTGTATCCATAATATCCCCTAATAAAGGGGGCCAGATAATTATATCCCTTATTTGTGACAATTGTTCCAATTCCCTGAACCAAAGAAAAACCGTTAGTAATCAGGCATACAGCAGATATAATGCGGTGATAAACGTAACTTAGGCCAGAAAATTCGTCCCTACTGAGAACAATTAGATTTAGGATGCTCCCAATGATTCCAGCCACACCAAAGAATATCCAGTAAACATTGGCAATGTTATCCATAAGCAGTCTCACGTCCAGATGATTTTGATACGCTTCCTCATAGATGAGTAACTCATCATATGTCATACAGATAGATATATTCTTCCAAGCATTGACTAAATCTGACATTTCTAAGTGTATGACAATAGAACTGCAGATTTCTAAATATCGATTAATTTGAAACTGTTTTTCGATGGATCAAATGCATTTGCTACAACAATTAACGCAGCTTGCTTTACAATTAAAGTTTATACCACATAGGAAGTTGAACACGACTTTGATGTTATACTTCTTTGATCCAAACTTCGGTCCAGTTCGTAAAAGAGAAACGTATACTTGCATGGAAAGTTTATATTGAACCAACGGCCACTTACTATAATAACCGATTTTAGCTTCGAATTCGGTGTCCCCCACAACACCGTCCTAGAGGACGTTTCAGCCAAATCGAAGACAGTTAATTTTTAATTTCATAACTTTGCTACATATCGATCCCAAATGTGTGGTTGCATCATTCCAGACTTGAACTGAATCGGGTATGGTTTTCTAAGTTAAGCGCAGGCTTAGTTTCAGGTTTGTTTCAAAGACTTTGGAAATGACACAGAATACAAGATTTATTATTCCGATGAAATCTTTCTATTATTATAGGAGCTATACTCTGAAATACCGAACGTTTATTAACCCTTTTTGCCATATCTCAACTTATAAAATTAGAAATTTTCAACTTATAAATATTGGCAAAACAGACTATTTTGATCTTCCGTGCCTAAAACCCAAATTCCACATTTTTCCTAATTTTTGAAATTTCCAGTTCCTGATGATTCTATAAATGTATACATTGTTAGAGTTTGTTCCAAAGGAAGTTCGCAAATAATTGACCAAAATTTATAAAACATGCCCACACATTTTTGGTCATTATTATTGTTGTGCATAAAGCTAATATAAATGGTTTTATTTAAGAATAATGTATATATTAAAACTTTCAACAATACGTAAGTTTCAACTGTCACGGTGTGATTTTCCCCCTTGAAAATATCCCCCCGGAAAAATTACACCGGTGTGGATTTCCCCCCGGAAAAATTACACCGGTGTGAATTTTCCGAGGGGAAATTTTGCACCAATGCAAGAAAAAATGCAGATTTCTGTTTATAAATTGAGTTTGGGTCATAATCGAAGCTAATAATTATGCTTTGAAGATGGAATATGATTAGCATAATCCGCCAAAATAATTATTCATTATAATAGTTCGACTGAGATAGAGATACAAAATTAAATCGAAATAATTATATAATAAATAAAATTTTTTGAAAAATCAAAAGATTTCTAGGATTGATTATAATCATTATTGTATTCAATTGCTTACGTATTTTGCATTTAATAAACCTTATAAGGATGAAATGCTTAAGGGGGGTCCACTTTAGGGTCATTTTTTCGACCATCTCCGATTTTTCTCATTTTCACATATTTTATTGTCCAAGTGGGATATTTTAACGAGTTTATAAAATTTAAGTTGGATCTCTTACGGTTGTTAATAAAATTCACCTCAAAGTAGAGGTATGCATGTGTTAAACATAGGAAATCGAAAAAGTGTCGATTATAATTCTGCGCCAAAAACATCTCGAAACCGGTGTAAGACACCAGGTAACATTTGGTATCGATTTAAACCTCTAAACTGATACTGTGTCACTGTGGAATTAGAATTTTGAATTAGGCCTTCAAAAAATTTTAATGAATTTTTGAAGTTAGCGAACTGCCGAAAATCGCTAAAATCTGTCGTTTTTGGTGACCAAAAATAGGGTCACTAAGTTTGATTGCATATTTTAAAAACTAGAAGTCCTAACTAAAAATTCTAATTCCACAGTAACACAGTATATGTATAAAGCTTTCGAACGATACCCAATGTTACTTCGAATCTTTTGCCAGTGTCGAGATTTTTTGGCGCAGAAATTTGTTTTTTCTGCAAAATTGCGAAAATTGCTGTTTTTCGAAAGATAGGCCTTTTACGACCAAGCTATATTGGGAAATTGCATTTTTTGCATTTCAGCATATTTATTCATGCCTTAGAATCAATTTGTTGCATGAAATATGCCGACAGCTGTGTCCAGTACTTCTCAGTGCGCCAATGGGGAACCTCGCTCAGACACCGAAATTCACAAAACAGCGATTTTTCAAAATTTTCAAAATATGGCATATTATATATCAATCGAAAGCTCTCAGTGCAGGGATGAATTCTTCTCATAGAACTATTGCTCGGAAATGCTTCTATTTTAAGTTAAGCGCTCTTAAATATTTCATTACATCGGGGGGAACAGAGGATTTGTTTCATCGGAAAATCATTTAAGGAAGCTTCTGATCATGCTTATCTGGCTTTGTTCGAAAATGTTTTTATTAATTGTTTTTAAATGTGCATAACAAAATAAGCTAAATATATGAAGTTGATTTGCACAAACTTGCTTCAGTTGTCTGCAGCACCCTCATTTTCGCTGATATTCAAATTGTACTCAATGAATGGCTCATAGTTTACGTAGAACTGAACGAAACAACTCAAAATTTAAATTTGAAATGTAAGACATATATGGCTAGATTATGTGTGAAAATGAGCGAAATCCGTGTGTAACGGATCAAGGTGACACACGGTCAACCTTTCCGTTGCTGGCGGTTGTAGCTAGCATAGCTACCCGCTTGGCTTCATATATCAACATCACCTTGGGCTGGGAAACGTTTGAAAGTCACGTAGCTCCCCCAACGTGTATGCGTGGGATTGGGTGGGTTCCCCCCCTCGTGACTTTGGGAGCTACGTGATTGGGGGAAATTTCCACTAGGGGGCGCTCGTGGGAGGGTCCAACCCAACACTCGCTTCCCCCCTTTATTACTGTTATTTCTGTCATTGAGAGCGCTTGTGTAATTCTACGCTATTCCTCCCCCTATTTTACTGTATATATTCTGTGTCTTCCCCCAGCTCTCCCCAGAGCTTTTGGTACGTTGGTTGGTCCGCCCAACCCGCTGTAACTGTAAGTTAGTATTGTTTGTTTGTGTGTGCGTCTGAGGGTTCATCCCAATATTATTGCGTTGTTATTTACTATAACTGGTTGTTCTTGTTCCTTTATTAAAGTGTATTTAGTTAGGTTTAGTCTTCACTGAGCTCCTGCTAGGTAGGTAGTTCAATTTTGGGTTGGGGTTAGTTGTTGGTGTATTCAGACTAGAAATGTAGAATGCAAAGGTATAAGTGGTGTCGTAAACTGATTACGACAAATTTTCTGAGGGGGGAGAGATGTGGACGCTGTGTCGTTTTTTATTGTGCGTGTCCTGGTTTAAATTGTGTTGGTTACCATCTTGTTTGTGCTTCCGTGAGTGTGTCCTACCATGCTCTAAACTACACATTCTACATGACAGGTAGACATGCAGACTTCCCAAAGCATAGAGACTTCGGAGAGACAGAGACTTTGGAGAGAAAGACCGACAATACCCCAAAAATGTGTCCACATACATGTCGGAATGTGTAAACATGTACACATGTATATATAGGAGTACACTTGTCCTAGTGAGCATTGAGCTCTAGCAATATGGATCACACCGAACATCCCCAGAGCCAGACAGCCACTATTTATGTGTACATTTACATGTTGACACATGTATACATGTTGACACATGTATACATGTTGACACATGTATACATGGTGTCACATGTATATATACATGATGTTGACACATGTATATATACATGTTGACACATATATACATGTTGACACATGTATAAATGTTGACACACGTATACATGGTGACACATGTATATATACATGATGTTGACACATGTATACATGTTGACACATGTATACATGTTGACACACGTATACATGGTGACACATGCATATATACGTGATGCTGACACATGTATATATACATGTTGACACATGTATACATGTTGACACATGTATACATGTTGACACATGTATACATGTTGACACACGTATACATGGTGACACATGTATATATACATGATGTTGACACATGTATACATGTTGACACATGTATACATGTTGACACATGTATACATGTTGACACGTTTATACATGTTTACACATGTATACATAGAAAGTGGGAGTCTGGCTCTGGAGGAGTTTGGTGTAAACCAGATTGCATGAGCGGTTAGGGCTGAATGCGCTCTAGGGTAGGCATACATCTACACATGCGTACATGTTTGCACCTGTGGACATGTAGATGGACACATTTTTTGGGGCTGCTGTCGGTCCGTCTGTGTCTCTCATCTCTTTCAGGTGTGGTCTGGGGTCTACACGTCTACATTTCTGACCATGTAAATGTAGACATGTATTTTCGTTGGGCCTCTAAGTTGGGGTATTCCCTCGTCTCTTTCTCCCTTCTACGCGTAGGTCTTGGACGGGTAAACCCTTGCACACATGTAGAATGTATAGTTTAGAGCGCGGCAAGACACACTCACGTGGACAAACAAAAAATTAAATCGTCGGAGAGCTGCTTATGTAACAACTAACTGTTTGGAAACCAGCGTAACAGCGTTGTTTGAAAATTGTCTTCAAAGCTGTAAACTTTAGAAATTTGGTTCACCAGAGCCTTTATTTTTCAAATTGTCGTAGAATTTGCGCTTCCTTCTTTTTTAGTTTGTCGTAAAGTTGGAAGTATACATTATACACGTGTCCATTGTCGTTAGGTCTTGAATACATGGAAAAACAACCCAATTCTGAGTGAGTGAGAGTGCGAGTCATCTCGCCCTTAGGATCGGATTACCCCTGCGTGTATTATCTGGCGAGTCTGTCCCGACCGTCTCCTGTAGTCGGTCAGTTATCCATCTGTGCCACGGTCTCCGCGTCCGCTACGTCAGGGCGTGGTAACGGTGTTAGTACGTAGGAAAACCTACTCGCCCCGCTACATTAGGCTGCCAGGAGCTCAGGGATTTCTTGCCTGAACCCCTTCGTAAACTGTTTTCAAATTTCTGTCAATTTTTGTTTTAGTTTCGTTGGTGTTTCCCCCTACTTCTTCGCGTTCAGCGCACGAATTTTTCCAACTTTTCTTAGGTAGGTAAATCCCCCCTAGGATTAAAAATCTGAAAATTTTTTCTCTAGGGTCTGACTGTTTGTTTTATTTTATTTTATAATTTTTCTTTATTATAAGGTTTATCAAATGCGAAATAAGCAGTAGAATATAACAATAATTTTAATTAATGCTTCAAAATTTCTGGTTTTTACAGAATTTTTATTCATTATATATTCAACGAAGTTGATTTTGTATATGAGTTAAGGGGAGGGTCGCTTTTTTGGACGATTTTTCGACCTTCTTCGATTTTGCTCATTTTTACATATTTTGTACTCCCAATGGGTCCGCGAAACAAGACTAGTGCGTTTTGCGCAATATTGCTTCTATCGTTCTGTAGAGTCCTTCAAAGGTGACTCCGACATGTGTTAAACATAGGAAAATGAAAAAGTTAAGGTAAAAAAGTTTGTTTCCAAAAATTTTTTCGCTGTGTGAGACTCAGTTCTGAAATTTTTTCACCCTTGTTAAGGACATAATGTAGAGTGCAGCGGTTCAATTGGTGCAATTCTGTTGAGAATTAAAATTTTGGCAAAGTTTTAAAGTCAGAATTTGTGAAAATTCCGAGTTTGGCTATTTGCCAAAATTCCAATTTTCTCCGTCTTGTTTCGCGGACCCATTGGGAGTACAAAATATGTAAAAATGAGCAAAATCGGAGAAGGTCAAAAAATCGCCCAAAAAAGCGACCCCCCCCCCTTAAGTAGTTATTTTGGCATTTCAGCGTTTCAGGCTAATCATATTCCACCATCAAAGCATAATTAGTTGCTATATTTATGAGCAAAACTTAATTCATAAACTGAAATCTGCATTATTTCTGGCTTTGGTGCAAAATTTCCCCCCGGAAATTTCACACCGGTGTAATTTTTCTGGGGGGAAAATCCACACCGGTGTAGTTTTTCCGGGGGGAAATTTTACACCGGGGGAAAACTGTACCGTGACATCAACAACTTTCAACATTGCAACAATGCAATGCAACTTAACGCAGTCTGGTGCGAACTTCTGTTGGAAACTATATGTAAACCTTGTGTTTACATGCGCTTTGCAATAGGGATCTTATGAGAAATGATAACTGAATATGAAGATAGAGTCTTACTATTCTGCCTTTGCAATAAGTAAGTGTTTTCTGGCTAAGCTAATTTGCGTCTTAAATAGAACCGTGGGAATTAAACTTTATATCAATAGTGCAATCTAGCAAATTTGTAATCATCACCATTCTAATATATTTTCTTGCACTTTGGGCGCAGAACGTTGAAGTTTATTGAATCGAGCCATACAGTGGATAATTTGTCATCCTCTAAAACAGACCCCAGTTTGTAAGATGAACCATATATATAAACAGCTTATGAAAAGAAGTGATTTAATAAATTGACTTTGTAATGCTACCAAACATCAACAAACTGCCCTTGGATCTGATCATTTTAAAGAGGAAAGAAAACACATTAACCAGATTGCCGAGAGATTTTCAAAGATTAAAGACAAGGAAAACATCTCAGTCATGTTGATTTTATTTGATTAGCTGAGAACTTGTTGCAAATTAACTTTACCAACTTGTAGAGCCTGTCAGTGTCAGATAATCATAGACCCTATTTCTTTAATGATTAAACGGATTATATTAAAATTAATCCGCATTAAAGCAATAGCACCTCGAATTAAACGGATTAAAATTTAATCCGGCGGAGCTAAACGAGTTAAACGGATTAAATTTAATCCTGTTTCTTTAATACACCTAGGACTAAAATTTTAATCTAATCCTGTTTGTTTATTCCCACTTTTTTCGGCCACCTCACCCCAGTTGGTATTCCGGTTAGGGGTAGTGTCAGCTTGTTTTCAAAGTTTGTTGGGGTGTGGGGAGCTGACATTGAATAATTGCAGTGGCAATTATCCGTTCTCCAAGGCTGTCGAGGCGTTCATTACTTCAACCGTAATGAAGGACCCGATGCAGCGCTCACCAAGCACCTTGCACATGCTCGGTGAATTGCCGGAGGGGGGAATTCAAGGTTTCCCTGAATTGCTATCTGCGGCTCCTGCTGGCGTCGGCACGAACGACTGTCTGAGTAGATCTATCGTTCGATTAAGGATCCTAAGGATCCCAACTTTCGTGTTTGTGGTCGATGTGTGCAGAGGGTACATCAACATTTCCCTCCGATCAACCTGTGCATGGCGTTAAAGAAATGTTGTTAGTCACCGGCAATCAAGCCTAATTTCTAGTAAAGTAATGTAACTTAGCTGATCCACTTCCAATTGCACAGGTAACTTTGTCTGCGCCTGATAACCCCTGACGCAGGAGGGGATCCATTGTCTCATTCAGTCGACTAGTCATGATGCTGTTGCGAGCAACCGAAGCTTCATCGGCATTCCTCTGCTGTACCATGTTGTCATACTCTTATCGAAATAGGCACTGTCGCTTATGGCTTTGGTACTGGTTTGATTTCTCGAGTCCATATAGACATAACCCCGGTCCAAATGCATAACAGTGTAATAACCAAAATTTAGTGCCACTTTGGACGGTCTGTTGGAAATTGTGATGCCACAGTTAACGTCTTACCTGAGTAAGATGGAGAGGGAAGCTATAAATATAAAACCATGTTAAATATGTATCTACAGAAATAAAAACATTTAGTTTGTAATACATATCTAAGATCCGTCATAACTTTAGTTGAAACATAGTGAAAGCGACTGAGCCGGTTTGGTAGTTTATTCCCGCAGAATAAACTTAAGGTTAGTTTAAAAGAGTTTCAATTCTGGGTGTGATCGCTTTACATCCTGTAACCAAGTAATCAAGAAATGTGGGTATGCTTCTAGCTTCTGGGCTGTCTGATTTTAAGTATACATTCGGAACTTATCTTAAAAAACGGCCTCTTCTTGATCAGCATCGGATCGGATCAGAACCTTATTCCCACTTCGGATTAGAAAATGGAAGAGTTAATTGTGTCGGTGTTCCTTTAGAGAACCTTAATCCGTGCAGCTACTTGGATTAAACGGATTAAACGCTGGTGGATTAAAATTCTTGATCGCTGTTTCGTTAATGGCGGATTAAGCTGATGAAAATTAATTCGTTCAATTCGAGGATTAAAAATGGTCGGATTAAACGAGTTAATTTTATCCGTTTATATTCGTTTATCCGTTTATATCCTGCATTAAAGAAACAGCTATTAACACTTTAATCTGGCAGGTTTTTAATCCGTTTAGTCCGACCATTTTAATTTTTAAAGAAATAGGCCCATAGAGACATTCCTGGCAGAGATCCTTGTGAATGGTTGAAATTAGGAACGAACAGGAAATAAAATATTACTTGATTCACAAAAGTCCCATTTACGAGAGTAAGTTAGATCTGAGATCCATGGTTAACAAAGGTTCAAACACGATCACACAGATGGAATGTCCGTACAGCCTTAAATGTTACAGAAATTTTTAAAACAGTACAAAAGTTTGAACGTTGTAGTAGAAACCGCTATCGATTGAGGCGTTAACCGATGAGCTTGTAGCGACAATTTAAGAAATACAATAATCAAAATGTGACAAATTGCAAAACCTTTTCAGTAGGTAACACCTTGGTGTCCTGAATTCATTTGCAAGTTAAAACTTTCTGGTCAAGAGCAGAATGCCATCGTTTTGCTATTTTCTCCATCATATTTTTCTAACTCTTCCCTTGAAAAAATACAGCAAAAGCATAGCCACTTGCAAATACAGTCGTAATGTTAGCTGTGTCTCTCTGATCTCTCTCAATACATGTTGCAATTTATTGATCCCACACTTCCATGTTTTCTTCACCTTCACATCATAGAACGAAACGTTGAAATTTGTGACTTTTGCTTATCGTCTGTTTTTGCTTTGTTAGTAGTATAAAAACCCAGGTTCCAGCACACTTAGCTAATAGTTCTGGCTTCTACTGGCTATGCGCTTTTACACACTAGTAGCTATAATGAATTCTATACCCTTAGCCTTAAATTGAAATAGCTTTTTACTGCCTAAGGATTGTAACAACTATGACCTTGAAATTCTAACTAGCCTTAAAATCCGTAGTAGTATAGAAGAGGACAAATGACCGCTCTTTGTACAGGTGTATCTTTGGAGGAGATACAGGGTCATTAATCATACAGGTA
>JASAND010007055.1:0-10114 GCA_030248195.1 Trissonchulus latispiculum | reverse complement strand
GTATACTTCGTTCGATTGCATTGCTATGATTCTCGCTTAATACCATAAGCTTAAAGAATTAGTAACAATTTACAATGACTAACTGACAGAATTAAAAGCCTTTTTGACATCAAGGAAAAGAACATCGACATAATTGCCCTTGTCGAAAGCAACACCCCATTGATAGACTGATTTTATCAAACTAGTTAGAGCGTTTCTGAAGAAAGCCATGTTGAACAGACGAAAAAAATACCTTTTTGCTGTCCGTACTCATAGCATGTCCTTCACAATAATTTCTAAAGGTTTGATTGAATTAGAAACTACTATACTGACAACAATACTGACTGAATACTGACATCACGGTAATTTTCTAGTTTAGATGAGTCCCCTTTTTTAAAAATAGGAATAAACATTCGCACTCCTCCAAATTTGACGAATCCATCCACAATGAAAGGAGAAATCATATAAATGGATAAAGGTTGTGCGAGCTCAAAGGCTAATTTACGAAGAAAAACAGCAGGCAATTTATCGGTGCAGTCACAAAATTGCTAGGAAATTTACTTAATATCTCAAATATTTTTACTAGAGATAAATCTGGATACCAAACTTCCTGTTTCGGTAACATTTGCAACACAAAAGGAGTTGAACCGTCATCCTGCTGATAAACCGAAGCAAAGAAAGAATTCAGTAGATTCGCTTTGGAAGCAGAAGTGCTCGGAATAGGAATAAAATGCTAATAAGTTCTTTATTTATCCTTATTCCTATTCTTCCTCAAGAGCAGGTTTAAGCCCATATTTTAAGATTTTTTGATTTCTGAATTTTTTATCTATATATACAATATTTTCTTAACTTGCAATATCATGAACTGTCTTTCCATATGACTTATTCCTGTCTATTTATTCATGCTAGGCAAAGAAAATTCTTCGCATTTGCATTTTAAAATGTTAATCTTGATTCAAATCGAATTCGTCCATATTTTCCTAAGCATAATCAAGGTATACTGATGAAATTCTTGACTATTTCTGTTTACGTACATTTCTATGCCTAGGCTTCTTTTGCAGATAAAATAATAAGAATAAAGTCTAAGAATAAAATAGTATTAGCTCAGCAAATCCTATTCTTGTTTGGTGCAACGGAAAATCGGAATAAAATGAGAATAGGAATAGCTCTTCCGGAATAATTTTATTCTCAGAATAGCTAACCCGATTTGATGCGATCGGCCGATATACACTTACTTGTACACCCCGAATCACTCTATTGAGATATTACAGTTAATTTAAAGTTTTTAAGTTCAGATTGTATATATTTCAACTAATACTGTTTAAAATAACCAATTTGCATTTGCAGCTATTTTATTTGCTAAAATGATGTGAAATTAGTTTATGTATGAAATTCATCTTAACCACACATTTTATTACAACAGGCAGAAATTTAGATGCCTGCAGTGTGCATAAAATGCTTTTATTAAAAAGTAAAATTATTGCAAATTCCTAAGTGCAATTTGTTTATTTTGAAAATCTAATGCACTCAATTCCCGGAATTCGCGAAAACCGGATTTTCCGAATTTGCAGTTGATTTCGCAGAATTCCACTGCGCTGCTGCGTTTATTCTTACAAATACCCCCTTTTGAAGCCGCCGGCCCCCGCGCGGCACCAGTCAGAGTCTTGGCAGGGTAAAATTAAAGTTTCCTAGCTAAAAATTAGTAATAAAATGAAAGATTAAACTTCAAAGACAAAAGACTAAAAAGTGGAGCACAACGATCCCCACTTCTCACAGGACATGGCCTGGCAACACGATCCTAGGCCGACACCTACGTATATGGGTAAAACTTTCTCGGCAGTCACCGAATCCATAAAAACAAAAATATAGGATGACTAATTTAAGGGCTAGACCAGGAAAGGACCGGCAGAACGGATCCCGAGCGTCGACAATTATTTAAAAATCATAAAAGTGAAGTCAGAAAAACAATGGGATTTACCCCTCTTTCGAAAATTAAGACATTTTTAAACGAAATTAAATTTCTTTGCTTCGCTGAACATGGGATCAACTGATTAAAAGCCAAGAAAATCAAGGCCAGGACTACAAACTAGAGATTGGTTCCCAAATTTGGAATTTAAACGGGATCAAGAAATCTACTCATTGAACAAGTTCGCCACAATGTAAAATTTTAACTTCAGGAGAAGACGTAATTTTAAAAAAGAATGCAGGAAATCAAGATCCCTAATGAGTTTAACAGAAGTAGAAAACAGCTCTTTATTTCTACCAAAATAATTTCCAAACAATAACAATAAGAATTTCAAAACAACCATGAATACCGGACCGTGTTCAATAATCTCCCCCTCCCCCACTCTAACCAAACTATAGTTCCTGAGATCCTGATGCGATGCAGTGGTGACTGGATAATCCAAAATGAAAGGTGACCGACTATTCTCAAAATTCCTCGCTTTTTATAGTCAAAAACTAATTGGCCTATTGTAAAAATTTGGATTTTCAAGAAAGTAAAAGCAATACGAAGCCAAAGAATTTAATCAGAAGAAAGCTAGCTAAGTTTCGAAGCCAATGACTTTACACAGAAATAACAAAAGAAATTGTTTGCTGATATTTTTGTAGAATTTTACTTTGTTTAGATATTATATTAGATATTAGATACTTATTAAGTTTTACTACGCATGTTTAGATGATTCAAGGAAACGTTTCGTTCAGAATAAGAAACAAAGGTTGTTACCCCATCTTAAGGGGGCGCTTCCATTACCGGGACCGGCTCTCCTGCATTCAATTCTCAACCAATCTCTTTCAAATTTTCAGCAACGATAGTTGGTGCTAAGTACTAGTAATTTGCTGAGTTTGAAAAATTTATTACTTGGCTTGCAACTTACACAAGAGGGCTAATTTCAAATTTTCAAAATGGTGTCACTCATTAACGGCTAAATAAAAGCAGCTCAAATTTTGCACAAATCTATAAACGGACCTAATGCAGGGGCACTTTTTTCATTTTTTGATTTGTGCAATTTTGAGTATTTTATAAATGTTCAAAAATTTTAGAAGTCGATATCTCACGGAATTTAAAGTTTAAACAAAAAATGAAAAAAGTGCCCCTGCGTACCTCTTTAATAAACGTACATGCAAAATTTTAGCCACTTTGGTCGAAGCATTTATGAGAAAGTTAAATTGGAAAATTTCGCTCTAATTGCTTTTGTTTTGCAAATATATTATGATTTTAATAAGTTGCGTAGTGCATTTTATAAAATAATAAACAAATCCAACACAAAAACATCATGAAATATCCTTTAGAATTCATTTTCGAACTGTTAGTTTTTACTTTTCTAAACGAAATGAGAATGGTCAGCGTAAATTTGCCAATTATTCAACCGCCTGTAACTTTTGATAGAAACCACGTGCAGAAGTGATATGCACATCGTTGTAAAGCTCTTTTTATGCTCTTTCACATAGTGCATTCGAATTAATCGTTTGGGGCTTTAATAAAATTTCGAGTTTTTAAGCCATAATGGTAGCTAGCCAAGCAGACGGTCTCAGTTACTGAAATTTTGTCAAAACATGCCCCGCCAACCAAAGTAACTTCAGTTGGGATTTCTTTAAAATTGAGCAATTGGTCCAAATTTTACATCAATAATCCCGATAATGGAAGCGCCCCCTTAAGGTGGTGATTCCCTTTGGTCACATAAAGTTGGCACCATTATTATTCATTCATTACTTCGAGTTAAGAAGCCATTTTTATATCAAAATGTAGCTTGACATTTCCTCTTTTTAATGCATGCCCTGAAACTAATGTTGCTTTTCTAAAATATTTTTACCACATCTTAGAAGAAGTATAATTTTTAAACTTTTAAATTATTTAACTTAAAATTTTTATTAATTTTTTCAATTTTTTATAAATTTTTGGAAAAAAAAACAAATTCACTTAAAAAAGAACAAAATATTTTAAAAAATAACAATTTTGGAACATGTCCGGTTTTCAAAAAAAACCCTGGTTGGAAGACAATCATGCATCGGATAATTTGCCCCTGTGAGACCTTCAGATCGAGACCCATAGTTTGATTTTACGGCTTGCGTAGTTCAACAAATGTTGGATTATTTGATTTCGGCAAAAACGACAAATTTTCGACGCCAAAACAAGAAAATCGGCTATATCTCACGGTAGAGAAAAGCTAGAAGGTTGCTTTAAAAAGCAAAAACATGAAGCTCAATGAGATCTTTCGAATGAATATAGTAGTAACCGTATAGCAGCTGGCAAACGTTCAGAAATTGGAAAAAACCACTCTGACCAGAAATCTCGAATTTTTGAATCGGGATTGTGCACTTAAAAGCATGCCTTCACAGTAACGGCTGCTCAGTTTTAGTGAAGCTTTACTACGTACGTTTAGATGATTCCGTTCAGAATAAGAAACAAAGGTTGTTACCCCATCTTAAGGTGGTGATTCCCTTTGGTCACATAAAGTTTGCACCATTATTACTCATTCATTACTTGGAGTTTAGAAGCCATTTTTATATCAAACTGTAGCTTGACATTTTCTCTTTTAATGCATGCCACGAAACTAATGTTGCTTTTCTAAAATATTATTAATACATTTTAGAAGAAGTATAATTTTGCAGAATTTTTGCAGACTCAAGTAAATTTTTTCGCGAGACATCGGTCATATCATTCGATACCTAAATCAAATAGCTGGGGTCGATTTTTTTATTTATTGTGAAATCGCTCTTCGTTATAGGGGAAATAAGCTGAAATGTGTGCGTAACCTGCATTTTGCCTACTTTTTCCAAACTTGTCAAGCGATTACTTTAGCTAGAAAGCAGCAATCGGGGCAACTAAAAAAATCGGGGGCTGTTAGAATGCTAAAAGAACTTATTTCAGAAAGTTTCATTCAAAAGTTTCTCAAATTTCAGTTATTTTTAGATATTTTTAAGGTAAAGGTAATTAAAATAGTTTTAGCCATTTTCCGCTAATTTTTTTAAAATTTTCGAAGTTTTTGGCTAAAAATTTGCAACAATTTAGGTAGGGGGTTGAAAATTTTTAGGGGAGGGGGTCTGCCGAAGGCCGATTTGGTGGGAGGGCAGCATAGGTGTAAGGTGGGGGGGGGGGGGGGGGGGGTAGCACTCTAAGCTGCCTTTTTTCAACCCTTCCCCAAAACTTTTGGGGGGGACGTCCCCCCCCCCCCCAACTGGGGGGGGGGGGGGGGGGGCGCTCGTCGCGCCGAAGGCGCAAAAAAATGGTAAAAAAATTGGCTATTTTTGGGGTAAATTTTAAAAAAATTTTCAAAAATGTCCAAATTTTTGGCTTAAACTGTTTACTGTATATGAGAAATATACGTTTTTAACTGTTTAACTGCTCTTATGACTCAATATTGACCTTATTTTGGACTTGGAAACATGTTGGCAATCAAGTTTTTGAGTTTAAAACCACTGTCTAATGTTAAAATTATTTTATGGTTAGATGTTTTTTATCACTATAAACGGCTGAAAATGCGATTTTTGGCATAAAAAATGAAAAATTTTGTGGGAGAGGGTGTGGGGGGGGTCCTGGGGGGTTGGGGGGAGTCGCCAGAGAAACCTCCCAGAAAACGTTGGGAGGCCTCCCCACCCCAAATCTCCCGTTACACCTATGGACATAGGTGTAATTGGGGGGAGGTTTGGGGGGGGTAACCCCCCCCAGCCATTTTTCCAAACCACCCCCAAAAATTTTTGGGGGCCCATGGCCCCCCCCCTCCCCAACTGGGGGGGGGGGGGGGTGGGCGCCCCGAAGGGGCTAAAAATTGGCCAAAAATCGGGTATTTTTAGGGTAAATTTTGCTAAATTTTTCAAAAATGTTCAAATTTTTGGCTTAAAGTGTTCATTAGTGCGTGAAATACACGTTTTCAGCAGCTTTTATGGACTTTCGGACTCAACATTGACATTATTTTGTAGTTAGAAACATGTTGGCAACAAAGTTTTCGAGTTTAAAACCCCTGTCTAATGTTAAAATTAGTTAATGGTTGGATGTTTTTCGCATTAGCAATGGCTGAAAATGCGATTTTTGGCATAAAAATAGGAAAAAAATTTTGGGGGAGGTTTGGGGGGGGTCTTGGGGGGGGTTTGGGGGAGGTCTAAAAAGAGGGCCCGCCCCCAAAATTTGGGGGGAGGGGGCCCCCCCCAACCCAAATCCCCGTTCCACCTATGCCTATGGAGGGCAGCATATGCATAGGTGTGATTGGGGGGCAACCCCCCTTTTTAGCCACTTTTACAAACCCCCAAAAAAAGTTCGGGGTTTGGGGGAGGGAGGCCCCCCAACTGGCGGGGTAGCCGAAGGCATAGGTGTACCTTGAGAAATCGTTGGGGGAGGGGGTAGCCGAAATTAGGGTGGGTGGGGTCAGCCGTTGTGAGGTGGGGTGGGGTCTGGAAAAATAGAATTTGGGGGGGGTAAAAAAATTTTTTGGTCAAAAATGTAGAAAAAATTGGCAAATTTGCTAAAAAAGCGTTATTTCCAGCTAAAAATCAACGGTATTTCTGCATTTTAGCTCCTTTGTTCGAAAAAACTTGGATTTTTTGCAAAAATTTCGAATTTTTCCAAAAAATTTCGAATTTTTACTAATTTTGAAGCTAAATTTTCAAAATTTTGAGGGTGGGGTCTGGCAAATTTGGGTGGGTGGGGTCTGGGATTTGGCCATGGGTGGGGTCTGCCTCAAAATTTCGAGGGTGGGGTCGGCACTTTTCCGTTTGGGGGGAGGGGTTCCCCCCCACCCCAGGTAAACCTATGGCCGAAGGGGCGAAAATGGGTATTTTTAGGGTAAATTCTGCAAAATTTTTCAATTTTTGGCTTAAAGTGTTTATTAATGCGAGAAATACACGTTTTTAACGGTTTATGGACTTTCTGGCTGAATATTGACCTTATTTTAGACTTAGAAACATGTTGCCAATCAAGATTTCGAGCTTAAACCCCTGTCTAATGTCAAAATTACTTCATGGTTGAATGTTTTTTGGTATTAGCTAGCAATGCCTGAACGATTTTTGACATAAAAATAGAAAATTTTTTGGGGGGAGGTTTGGGGGGTCTAAAAAGGGCCCACCCCAAAATTCCGGGTGAGGGCCGGGGCCCCCCCAACCCATATCCCCGTTACACCTATGGAGCGGAGGGGTTCCCCTCCTGCACATGGCTGGTCAAGCCACAACCTTTCATTCAGAAATATTTTAGAAGATGTGTGAATAGTTTACAGTTTTTGAAATTTCGTTCAAAATTCGCTAATGTTTGATTGCTTTGTCTGCAATGTAAACGGATATCCGGTCCGGATATCCGGATATATAAAAATTATCCGGGTATCTTGACATCCATTGTCCATCGTTAATATATATACGTACGTTTTACGTGTATGCACACTAAAATGCAGAAAAAGCATGATTTGAAAATATGTCTATTATAACTCAAGCTTAAGCAGAAAGAAACGTCTACATAATTGAAAGTGAGCCACCCCAAAAATTTTTGTTTTTCCTGCTTTTCCTCCTTTTTGCATCTTAATTTTTCTGACGTTCGAAACCTGACAGGAGGGGGCCCCTCCCTGGGTGCGCCCCTGATATATGTATATAATCGCCTCTACCATTGTATATACATAGATGTACAGTCATGGAAGGTGTTGTAACGCAGCCAGCACTATGTTCCGCTATTCCGCCGGTGCGAGCGAACAATTCTTGCAGCCTTATGAGCGCTGGCGGCTGCGCCACTCTGATACCCTCCTCTGCTGCCGGTTTAATGGAAAATTCTGCTGAGCCTTTCTGCAGTGGAGGAAGTGAGCCTCAGACCACATCCTACACTCAGTTGATGCCACTGTCAGCTGCCTCTCCTGGCGTATCTTGTGGTGGGGCCTCCCTGGGGCCTTCGCCTTCAATATATCCAGTATTCAATGTAATCAGAACGCTGTCTCCTGCTCCGTCAAGGTACGTATATATACTTACATAATTTTTAAAATTTTATTTGTTGTATATACTTGTAATCTTTGCAGCGACAGCAGCGAGCAGCGATCTTTGCAGCAGCGACCCCTATAATATGTGTAAAAAGTGGCTGGAGACAGTGTAAAATAAGCTGCGCAAAATCCTGCGCAGATCCGGCGCAGATTTCATGCGCAAATTGTAGTGCACATCGATTTTAGTATATCTGTGAAGTTTCAGCCCCGTATCACTTACCGTTAAAAAGTTGCGCCCCGGACCGGTTATGGCGCGATGTTTTTTTCCGGTTTCTCCTATTTGATGGTTGTATTGTACATTAATGTTCGCCGCTTTCACGTGAATTTCAGCGGTGGGCCAACCTAAAGGGCTATAGGGCCTAGTAGTACCCTCTAAAGAATTTAAGAATCACAACTTTTTTGTGCCGCAGCTGCGCCACAGCGCCGCAGTGGCGCCGCAAAGTCGGCTCATAGCGAAAAGTGACCATTTTTGTGGTCGTCGCTCAGGTCGAACATTACGAGCTGGAGCTGATTTCTTTTTATATTCAGAAATTACATATATTGAACTAACTAACGGTCCAGGTTGCGTTTCTCTATCACTTCCCTAGCGACCACAGTGACCCGTCAAAAATGGCGAAAATTCGAAAAATGAAAAATCGAAATTTCTCGCAATCTATTCAACTTTAAAAGCTCAGACCTTCCATACAATGGTTTTCTGGCACGGAGAATCGATTCCCGCAGTCAGTTTTACCGGCAGACTTACCCATCTTGCTGGGCTGATTCCACTTTGCCGTCTGCAGGGTCAAGTCGGAAACCGCTTCCTGGTGGTCCATGGTAGGCTCTACCTGGCCTGCCAAAACTTTGTCTATTGGGGTTTTCTGGTGTGCCCAGCTCATTCCCGGTATCCGTTTTGTCGTCCGACGTGCCTATATTGCTGGGCTGATTCCAGTTTGCCGTTTGAAGGGTCAGTCGGGTGGGGGGTCAAGTGGTAAAAAATAAAATTTTTCAAAAGTGGTCAAATTTGTGTCAAATGAAAGTCCTATGCGAACGAAACAACTTTTGTCATAGAGCCACCCACCCAAACTTGCTGTGCCAAATAACGTCACGTGCCTATGAAACTTTCGTCTTTCCTTCTTCAAACCGAAATGTAAAGGATATATATATATATATAGACACAGCCAACACACACATATTATCCTCTTTTGTGCGGTGCATTTTTGTTACTTGTGGTATTTGTTGGATGTAACAGTAGAGACCATAATGTGCCTAATGATAAACTTGGTTTATTTTTAGGTCAACTTCTTTTATGGATGGGGGGGGCTTCACAAAGTTTCCCCATAGACGGGGGAGTATTCTGAAACATTTTACATTTTGACGTTTATTATGTGTATATAAATACTGACAAAAATAACTAACCAAAAGCTAAGTTTAGCTTTTTCTAAGCTAAAAGTGTATGATTTTTTTGAAAACTGGCAAACCCGGAGCTTGGTTTGAAAATGTAGGACAAAAATATTAAAATTTAACAAGTTCTTGGGTTATGGGGAGGTTGGAATTCATGGGGACGCCCCTCCCCTGCCCTGTAAAAATAAGCCAGCTAAGTGCATGCCACTGCTTTGCTGTTTATGTTTCGGAAAAATGAAACCATCTTTTATGTTCTGTATATTATGTGCTGTTCAATTCAGGGGCGTATCTAGGATTTTGAAAAGTAGGGGGGGTCCGACCCTAAATTTTTGCCAGAAATGACCAAATTTGGCCCAAAAATAGCTAAAAATTAAAAACATTTTCCAAAAAGGGGTGGGTTTGGACCCCCTGGACCACCCCCCTAGATACCCCCCTGGTTCAATTAATGTTGTGTTTAAGTATGTATATATATACGTATACAATTTACTCTCCTGCCATAACATATTTGACCTGTACTACTAATTACTTTAGCTTTTCCTATGGTGGCCAGCCGGCGGATTCTGTACGAGTGTTGGATCACTCACAGAGCCAGTTTTTTCATAATGGACAACAGCCATTATCAGCCCCCGTCTTGTCTCAGCAAGTACGTTTGCATTGCATTCAGCAGTCTCCACAGTCCGCTTGGTTTTGGCTATTGGATTTGATATCTTTTTGTCTGCTGATTTAAATCTTAAGTTATAAGAATTCTGATTTAATTTACTATATATATATACATAATGTATATAATTATGTATAATTATACATGTTTT
>JASAND010007053.1:0-18175 GCA_030248195.1 Trissonchulus latispiculum | reverse complement strand
TGTAGGTGTACCTCAGGTTCAGGCTACAGTTTACCCCTGTGAGACCCCCCCACGAGAAGGCCAGACCCCCCACCCCCTAACGAATTAATTTCGAATTTTTTAAGCTAAAAATGGCACTTTTTGGACATAAAATCGACTATTTTCGACATCAATCTAATAAAACACCACTCGTATTGCGTTTTAAAACCTATTTTCCAGCGTTCTAACTGTTTCTAGACAATTTTTTCAAAAAAGTTTTGAAAAATTACAAAACTTTTTGCGAAAATTAAGCATTTTTCTCTTGTGTGGACCCCATTTTAGGGGGGGGGGGGGAGGGGGTCTGGGCTCGGCTTGGGGGGGGGGAGTCGTCGAGGTCGGGTATGGGGGTGGGAGGTCTGGCCTCTCCGTGGGATGAGGGCTCACAGAGGGTAAACTGTAGCCTGGTACATCTATGGGGGGCCACCCAAAAGTCCGAGTGGCAAGGAATTTTCTAGGGGGAGGGCGAATATTTTTCGAAAAGTATATATGCCAAAAACAGCGCTATTTTTCTGTCATATACATAGTATAAAAGTTGATTTTTATAGCAAAAATAAGCGGATTTAGTATTGAAAAGGGCTAAAATTGAGTAAAGCGAAGCCGTAAATAGTATTTACGTATATAATCGCCAAAAAAGTTCGTCTTTAGTGCAAAATAGCGCCTAAATAGGCAAAAATTGACTAAAAATATCATGGGAAATTTGTGAAACTTTGGCCTTCAGAGCGATTTTTTCGGGGAAAAATTTGGTAAAAAAAGGGGGCGCCCCATTTTTTGTGGGGGACGATTTTTTTGGGGGGGAGGGTGTTTATGGGGGCTGTGTTTACTTTACTGGGGGGCCGGGGGCGCGGGGGGGGGAGCCCCCACTTTTTCGGTCCCCCCACTCGACCTCTTCCCCCCCACCCGGCCCCACCCCCACTTTTTTGGGCTTCCCCCCCACTCAGTGGTGCTCAGAAAATGCCAACTTTTAAGGATTTTTGGTCAAAATTTTCAAAAACTTTCCGGCTTCGCCGGAATTTTTTGGTCACAAATCGTCTATTTCGGTGCTCAAACTTTATTTTTGAGCACGTTTTAGCATAGTTATAGCAGTAAGAGTACAAAACAGGCTATTTCTACTGCATTTTTGGAAATTTTAGACCATTTTAGTCCCCCCCACTTTCGACCTCCCCCCTCACTAGTGGGGGGGGAGGCTCATGTCAAGTAATGAATTAATACATGAAAATAATCCGTAGGGTTGCCATTCTTCAAACTACAAGAATTTAGTTTCCTATTGACTTCCTGATTGACTATATATTTTTAAGGAGTTTTCCCGCGGAAGGGGGCATAGGTGAAATTTGGATTTGGGTTGGGGGGCCCTCCGCCGAAAGCTTGGGGGCGAGCCCCTTTTTTCAGACCTCCCCCAAAAACACCCCAAAAAAGTATTCGATTTTTTGCCAAAAGTAGCATTTCCAGCCATTGCTCTGACAGTGTATTTTTTAGGGTCTTCCGGGTGGGGGCCAAAAATGTCGATGTTTAGGCGTTTCTTTGGAGGTAGAAACGTTTTTTCTCAAAAATGCCTGGACTTAGGCTAAAAATACTTGGATAATTGATTTTGCCAAAAGTAGCATTTTCAGCCATTGCTCTGACAGTGTATTTTTAGGGTCTTCGGGGGGGGCGGGCGGGGGCCAAAAATTTCGATGTTTAGGCGTTTCTTTGGAGGTAGAAACGGTTTTTCTCAAAAATGCCTGGACTTAGGCTAAAAATACTTGGATAATTGAAAACGGGCTTAGACTTAATTATACGCATTACGTATATACTTACTACTAGATCACAACCTATTCTTCGTGGGACTGGGCGTTGGGGGAATAGTGCTGCAATACATTCCTCTGCAGTTTACCGATTGAGGCATTGTAGGGCGGTGTCTTTTCTTTTCAAACTCCCATCTCGACGTTTTGTTAAGTAGGTATATAAAAATTTTACTCAAGACAAAAGTCAGAACTTTTGGATCATAGCAATAGCTAAAAACTAATACAGTTATGCATAATTTAGCCCAATCAACCCACTATCTGAAATTATATAATTCGTGTTTCTTGCATTTTTCTTAATGGCCGATATTCGGTGACTATAGCACTCTGCTAAAGCCGGATTTCGACTGGTCTCTTTTCGACTACATGCAAGCTCGATTTTTTATCCTTTTTTCTTTTTCTAGGAATTATTTTTATAATATATTCAGTTTTTATGGGCGAATGAATTGACAGCCACTAGACGCGAGAAATAGAAAAAAGCAACAACAAAAGCAACGCAATCACAACATATAGTTCATATAGGGACAAAACAGAAAGTTAACAGGAAAACAAAGCCACAAAAAAGTATAAGGTAAGCACAAAAGTCAAAAATGAAACTGAGCTGAAAGAAAAAGAAGTGTGGGAAGGAGGTGAGAAGCTTCTGGCAAAGACAGCAGAGAAACAAAGTGACGCAGGGGGAAGATGCCCTTGCCCCTCTTGCTTTGGAACTGTTTTTTCTATTGTGTTCTTACTAAAGAGATATTGTTTTTGATCGCAGCCATAACATACTTACATTTTTTGTTGGTTGCTTGGGTAGCTTGTGCACTGTGTCTAAAGAAAACAGTTATTAAGATTACAACGAAAAACAACGATAGAATTTTTCCCAATTTTATCGGTGTTGGAGGGACGGTGCCTACCTGTTTTCCCCGCGGCCCCCTTTGTACTCAGAGCTTTGAACAGCCTTCCGGGGCCAAAGAAGGAAACTTTTGACACCCCCTAACATACCTCAGGGCCAGAAGAGACAACCTGGGCCAAAACCGCTAACTTTCGACCCTTTCGACCGAACCAGATTAAGCATAAGTAGACACGAGAAAAAGCATATATGCAACCAAAAGAACAATGTAATCAGTACATATCGGGACAATACAGAAAGTAAACAGAAAAACAAAGCCACAAAAACAAAACAATAGACTAAGCACAACTGCCAACATGAAAGTGAACTGTGAAGAGAGACAAAGCAGGGGTATGATACTCAGTCCCCTCTTTGTGTGGGACTGCTTCCCCCATTATTTTCTTACGAAAGAAATATTGCTTTTGATCAGAGCAATAACATACTAGCATTTTTTGTTGCGTGTTTCTATTTTGGCGTTACGAAAGAGATGTTGTTTTCGTTCGGAGCGGGGCCATACTTTTTTGGCTTGCTCGCTTGGGCCAGCTAATGTGTACATGTCCAAATAAAACAATTACTATGATTACAACGCAAAACAAAGGGAAAACTACATATCAAATACAGAAGAGACTATCAGTACTGCAGGAGTCAATGGGCGCGGGCGTACAAGAATCATATGGAAGCTCAAAGCATAAATTCGATCAAGAAAAAGAATTACAATTAAGCAACACATAGGGCTGGCTTGCCATGAATGCTCTGAAAGCAATAGTAATTACGTTTAAGAGGAATCGCAGTTTTAGCTTGAAAAATATTATTTGCTTTTGCATTTGGATCACAAGTGGGTTGTTTCTTTCAATGGTTCGGCTGATACCTTTAAAAGTGAACAAAGTTTACCTATGCGAACAAATGCGGGACCTAACATTGATAATCTGGTATTACACCAGATGGAACACAGATACATAATGGACAACAACAATAGAAAATTAAAGTTTCTTAAATTAAAATTAAGTTAGAAGACATTTTAAATACTTTAAGATACTTTAAAAATTGAAAGATATTTAGATACATTGATGATATTACAGTAATCAGTAATGAAGATATTTTTGAACAAGAATGGAAGCATATACCCACCAGAATTAACAAAGGTAGTACAAACAACGAAGAGGCAGACGTCTTAGAAATAAACGTTAAAATTAACAATAACAATACAGCTAAAGGTAACCATATATGACAAAAGAGATAGCTACGATTTCAAAACAATAAGATATTCAAATATAAGTAAAAGCGTATTAAACAGCACATTAAATAGGAAATTTCAAAGAATTTTAAATATATGTAGTAACACCAATAACGATGTAGAAATAGAATTTCAAAAACATATACTAAATTTCAAAGAAACAGAATATTCCAACGGATAAGTAAAAACAGCATTTTTTAAAGTTTCGGACACAAATACAAAAATTGTTAAGAAACTAAATCTAGATTCCTATGGTGGCTATTTCTAAGAATTCAAAGACTGAAGGAAGACGAGCATAGCAATTCACATTGGCCATGAATCGCATGGATAAAGCAAGATATACCTGTTAGGTATTCATCTCGGATTTTGTTTTTGTTAACTTGCTCAAAATTAAGTATTGTCAGCTGAGTGCCCTCGATTTAGTATTCTAAATTCGTAATCAATTTCGCCAAACTGGCTTTCTGGGCTGATACCCTTGTTGTATAAACAAGAATAAGTCTTCCAGTAACAAATTTTTATACGGCTATTTGCGACCTCGGTCCATGTATAAATCTATGGAAATCCAGTGTATTTCTTCTAGATGGATGCTTTCCTTTCTTCTTTTTGCTGAAGAAAGTCTAGGAAAGACCGGTAATTTCTTTCTGACTTTTCCAAAAGACCGTACGTTATGTTACTCCAGGTTGTGTATTTCTAAGATCACTGGGATTCTTCTCAGCTGTAGACTGATACCAACGACAAAACCAATACATTAACGTAAACATTACCTATTAGCGAAATTGAGAGCCTCACATCGTTTGCTATAAGTCGATAAAATTCAGCTGCTTTACTTATTTCTCCGATCACTAATCTTTATCGGTATCGTTACCTTAAGTGATGGGCAAAGCGAAATTACCAGCCGAATTTGAGACGAGGCTAATTGAGGAATTTAGATGCAGTCGATTTAAGTTGGACGGTTCTAGCAGATGATATATTTTAGGTACCTGTAGGGCGCTTCACAAAGAGCTCCTAAATCTAGCCCATAAGTCCCTCCTATCTTATCTCTTATGAGCAGTTTACTTTACAATTTACAATTTATGAGCGGCTCCTAAACTGTTTCACAAAGCTCCTCTTAAACTGCTCCTAGACATGCGCTCATAGCCACCTCTTAGCGCCTTTTTCTTAACTTTCTGAGCACTTTCACGCAGGGAACTTATGAGGTTTGCTGGAAAAGTTAAGAGACTTATAAGTTAAAATGAGTTTATACTATTTTCACCTACAAAGTATGGTAATAAATAGACCATTTAAATCGAACATTCTCAAATATAAGGCAAGGATAAAATTAACTTGTTTCTTATTTTTTGACAAAAGTAATGTCGAAATTCCAAACATTTACTATCATATATTTATACATCATATTCATCGTCTGAAACTCATAAAACGATTAATAAGCTTTTACACAACTTTTCTGGAGGAATACAATACATTACACCTTTATCTTGGCTAAATATTTGAACAATTAGCACTTTAGAGTGCGTTATGAGCCCGATTTTGGGCTCCTAATGTTAAGAGCCGATTTAGGAGGTCTCTTAGTTTAGGAGCTCTTCGTGAAACACCATTCTCCTAACTTTTCTCATAAGTAGTAAACTTAGGAGCTCTTAGCGCTATGAGCCCTTTGTGAAACGCCCCACTGATTTGGCAATCACAGTCGCTTTTGTCGTACTACCCTCCCAAACGCGTCATGTTTGAAGTATGAAGCTTTCTATCTCAATCATTTTTATAAAGACGTCGTCTTTCAGCTTATTTCACGCGATGTCAATTGAAAGAACGAATGCAGTACAGATATGAATAATTTATTGTGAGCTGATAGCCTGGCTTAAGCTGAAACATTCCCTGTCCCTATTTTTATACCTGTGCTTGGGAGGGACGGTTGAGAGGGTCACATCCCCTGACTAGAGGCCAATATAAACTCTGGTTAAGTCCATGGGTTACACACACCCAAGTTGACCCAGGGTAACGACTTAACACGGACTTAGACTTTGACAGCATTGGACCCAGGAGCTCACCAAATACCAGAAAGGTCACTCACCAGCTTATTCAAACTTTTTCCGGTCTTTGTGGGTGAACAAAACCCGATTCGTCCCAGCATTTTGAATCATGCACATGTTTTTCTGTAACATGAAAATGTCTATGATGATTCTGATTGTCATGACATGCATGCCGTCTTGATTCCAACTTAGATGCGTCTCTGTACCTCTGATAAGACCCTGTGAAGCATACTCCCTTAATGACTGAAATCCAAAAGTCATGCGGACTTGCGGTGGGTTTGTTAGCACAAATATCTGCGCGACACCTCAAATCACTCGTTCTTTTGAAAACAGGCACAGGGTAGGGCACTATTCTGTCTAATGAAATACTTGTTAGGGACGTCCCTGAACTTTGATACAATCACTGCTAATTAAATTTTTTCCATTGACAGGCACTGCCGGTGAGTGATTTTTAATATGTTCAGCATTGCCAACATTTTCTTATTTTCATATCTTATTTTCACCTTTATACGCTATATATCATAACAATGTGCTCGAAAAACTGTTGTTATGTTCATTGCATTTAAAGATTGCTGTTGGTCAGGACTACTATAGAACCGCAAACACCTGCTGAATACCTTTTGGTGCTTGTAGCTGACATTCTGACACGTTTTAATAAAAAATTAAGATTTCTGCTAAGCCCAGATGCGTCATTAGCCAGTGAGGCACCCACCCCTTTTATTTAAGCCCAGTTACTCGTGGCCAAAACTTTCAGAGATTGCCACACTCTGGGTCCAGGGCCTAATTGCATAAAATTCTGTTTATTTGCTATTGCGGATTTGCGGGTGGAAATTTCCTTGTTTTCAAAAGTTTACGAACGTCGGAACAAATGTGCAAATTAGAAATTCGGCGTTTTAGTAATAAGCAAATTAGTTTAACCAATATTTAAAGGAGAGCAATTTCTTAATTTTCGGTCTCTCTTCTTTGAATCCAAATTGGTCACCTAAATTGGAGAAGCCAAAGCCCTGGATCTGAAGCAGGTCATAGGTTGATTGGAAGGGTTGGAGTATTTTGGTTTAAAATTGTTCTCTGCACGGTCGTATTTGTATTTTGTTCCTATAAAATTATGTCTTCTTTGAAATAAAGTAAATTTTCTCTGAATTTTATTCCTAACTGCAAAATCACACACTCATTACGAACTTAGCAATCTCCCTTACAGCTTTTTACCAAATTTTCATACTAGCATACCAGTTACTAGTGCACATTTCAAGTGATCTGCATTCAAGTGATCTTCAAGTGTCTGCAAATTTTTCGTACCATCGCTGGCTTCCAGTGATTCATTCAAGTGATCTTCAAGTGTTTGCAAATTTTTCGTACCATCGCTGGCTTCCAGTGAAAAGCACGGAGTATATAAGATATTTAGTATATAGTTGTTGTACTAATGAGAATCAGCTCAACAATCAATCAAGTGATCACAATGTGAAACACAAGCTGAAAATGTTTAGATGTTATCAGGAGGAGTTAATATTTCTTCAATAAGCAATAATAATAAATAAATTTAGAAACTGATTAAACATAGCAGTCTCTCTGATTTTGGGTTCTAAATCGATTCCATGTGAGGGAAGGCAAGTAGACGACAGCAGGTAAAATTTCAAATGGTCTATTAGGGAATAATAACCTGCTTTTAATCTGCAAATTTAATTTAGACAGCTTTGAAATCATCAATTTTTTAAAAAAATCGTGAATATGTTGAGTCGTCCTAGAATTGTTCCTCTTCAACTCTCCTCCAGCTATGAGGTCAATACCATCATCTTCAGTCACACTCCATTAGCCTGCTTGTCGGTACGACATTGTTTACAACAACAGTCGCACTCCAGTGGCAAACATTTGGTTACTTCATGATATCTTCTGATTAGGACATGCCCTTTCTGACACCAGAGCAGTCACGGCCAGGTTTTATGAAACATTTTTGTAGTGCCACGTCCCAGTAGCTTTTTTTCAATTATTGTTCTTCGTCCAACAGACATCCAAATACAAATGCCATTGTCAATTTTTTCAGGCAGCCAGGCTCCAGTTTTCAGCTCGAGTCCTCCATAGTGTTTGGCAAAAACTGAATAATGAGATATTGGCCTTCTTATGCTGGCACACAAAGGTTGTGCAGCTGATCAAACAGACTTCGAACTGGATCTTTCTTTGAACTATTGCAGACCTTGAACTTTCATCACATAATGATACAAGAATGCTCCAAGGGACTTTTCAAGAAACGGTAGAGTAGAGTTAAACTCGATCCGTTTCATGAAAGAGTTAAAAGATGGAAACTCAAGCTTGAGTGGAGTTACATAAAGCTAGTTAAAACTGTATTTTCAATTCTACTCTACAATACTCTACCCTTTCATGAAAAGGTCCCAAGACAAGGCCAACCTATGCTTGCAGTGGGGCTTTGCCCGCTACTGCTTAGGCTAGCTTCCGCTGCGAAATAATTCTAAGGTGTGCCCTATTATTCAATACATAGTGATACCAGGGGCACTGTGTTCATCAAAGATTAGTGTTTCGGACTTCAACAAATGACGAATTGTTAGCTTTTCACAATTCTTGTTTCAGAGATGTCAAATAATAACAGCACTATATTCCATTCTGGAACTACGGAAGAATTTGCCCAACAATCACTTTATGTCGGGCTTGGCTTTATTACAGTCTTAAGCAATGTCATAATTATTTTTACTGTTTGGAAGAGCGGTAAATTCCACCTACTAGGATATCTTGCCGCAGGCGATGCCTGCTACGGGGGCGCATTTTTTACTTCAGGAATCGGAAGGTTGTATTATCTCAGTGCTGGTATATACCACGGGCACAGAACCAGGATATCCTGCACCTTAATGCCCTGGTTTCACCTATTTGCCTTGGGCAACTTTTGGCCATCCATTGGAACGGTTGCAGTTTGCACTGATCGTGCGCTTGCCGTGGGGTTGGTCCTTTGGTATCACAAAAACTGGAATTCACTGCAGGAGGCTAGACTAGTGCTCTTCAGCAGTCTGATTCTAGCTGTCTGCGTCATTCCTGCCTACGTTCTGGCAATCACCAACCCGCTGGGCACCCTAACCGAAAAGCAGTGTTCATTTTCTGACATACACGCTCTGTATGCCACATTTTACAGTGTCTTTGGCGTCGTGTGTGGTATCGTTTCTGTAGCGGTAAACCTGTACGTACTGGTGGCAGCCAAGCGACAGTTTGCAAAGTTGACACTGGCAGAGACCGATACCTATGTTCAGCGCCAACAAGGCCTGACCTATTCGGTTTCTGCGATTGTAACCTCAACACTGGCTTTGGTAGTGATTCCGCGAATGTCTAGCGCCATAATTTATTCCGGCAGTGTACCACCTGTCGACGAAGTCTTTGCCAGATGGCTAATCTTGGTCTACCTACTGAATTCCACTCTTCCCCTGTTTTTGTATCTACGACTGAACAGTGAATTTTTGAGCCTATTCTATTGCTACGTTATTAGGGCTCAAAAGTATCCCGCTCCTGTACAGCCAATAGTAAACAGCCAGGCTGTATCTTAGTCACGAGAACTGCTAATTCAGCCGTAGAACAAATAAATAAAATAAACACACAGGATGTAATTGGTTGTAAACAAAGTTATACGTGTGTAATCACGCGAAACGCCTTTTTACTGCTGTAATGAAATTACTGTTTCTGTTACTCATGCACTGTTTTCGATCTTTGGTTTCCAACTAATGAATACTACTTCTGATATTAAAGATCAACTGCTAATTACTGATTCAGGCTATAGCTGAAATCATTTTGGACACTGGGCATCTCGCATACATGTCATATAACTTTGACAGCTGTTTATTGCGTTCATGTTGCTATTATCACTATTTTTTATATTTATGTAATAAAAGACCTGGTAGAGGGGGGGTCATTTTTCTCTTTCTATTGTCTATAGCTGATCGCAAATCCTGTTAATTTAATCTCGAACACCGGTTTTAATCTTCTCGGCCTCCTTTACACGTAGCATGAAAAACGGGGTCATTCATAACTTAAGGTGATGGTATCCCTTTGTGCAGTGCTTTTGTGGTGATTTTTCGAAACGCTATAACTTTCGCAATTTTGGGAGTTGGAAAGAACTTTATACGTCATTTTAAAGCTTATTATCTGGACATTCGCATGAGCATACGAAACGGGCCAAATTACCAAAAAATTAGCAGAAAATTTCTGACATGCGGACATCTAACAGGCTGAATATAGACCAAAAATCTTTGAACATCGATTTCTCAAAACTGTAGAATCGTCCAAAATTTCTACTTGTGCTATGACATGAAGGACATGTGGGCTGAGGGAAGTTTTTGGGTTTCGCTCAACAAGCCTCAATACTCGAGAAAATCGGCAAATGTGCGATGACACGAAATTTCGCAACTTTCTATGCTGTTATCTCGCACCTGGAGACGTTTTAGCTCAAACGGAGAAAAATGTCCCTCTGCAATAATGCGAATTTTTATGCTGCCAAAAATTACGTGAATCCATTAGCTAGTTTTTGAGAAATCGGTGTTCAAAACAAAATAATCGCAGTTTTGCCAAAATTGTTTTTGGCGATTTCTCTAGCTTAAACCAACGAACTCCAGCGAATAGGTATTGATAAAATGTGCAATTGGGCGTTGTATCGATTGAGTGCAAATAAGCCAAAACTGTCTAAGTAATTATGATGCATTGTCGCAGTAATTGTGAAAAAACTGATTTCTTCGAAAATTGCCATTTTTAACCTCAAAGTCATAGGATAACGTGAGGGGGGAATGGGGGGGGTGCAGACCCCCCCAGACCGACAAAAAACGGGTAGACCCCCTCAGCAAAAAGGAAAAAAGGGCAGACCCTCTCGTCCAGAAAGGCAAAAAGGGTAAACCCCTCAGCGAGTTTTATCAAAAATAGGTAATTTTTAGCAAATTTTAGCGATTTTTTCAAAAAATTTCTAAAAAATCGCTAAAAATTGTCATTTTTCACTAATTTTTTGTCAAAAACGTTAAAAATTCTCAATTTTTCCTAATTTCGGGGCAGACCCCCATAAAGTTTTGGATTTTTTCAGGGGTAGACCCTTCGCCCAGGTCGGGGTAGACCCTCCCAGAATCGGACCCCGTGTTAATGTATGCTCAACGTCGTTTTGGGGTTACACTGCCTTAACCATTAGAGATAGCTCAAAGATTGTTAAAGCAATAATGTTCACTTTGGTGCCCTCTTTCCTGCCATAACGTGCAGGTTTCACTCTAACAAGACTAACTACTTATCTAATCCTATCTACGATTTCATTCTCGCCTAGACGCAGGTTAAGCCAATCATTTCGATTGAATAAATTATTTTTAATAAATAATTATTATTTTAACGAAACAGTCACAGATATTATTTTACAGTTGATACAATTATATACAATTTAAAGCGTACTATTAATGTTCGCGATCACAACTCTTGGTTCGTATACAGTACAACAGCCGTCATGAATACCAAAATCGACTACAAGTAAATCACATGTCTAATTTCCACCACAATCCTCAATTTTAATAACTTCCCTTGAAAATCTCAGACCTTTCAAACTAGATCAATTTAGTTTTTATAGTCCTATGAAGACTGATCAACTTACAAATTAAGTTACGTCAGCTGATGCTGGGCCGTGTGCGTATGTGCGATGATCCGTGATAGGTCCTCCGAAAGCAGGAATGGGAAATGGAAAAACATAGTAATCACACAGGAAAACTAGCGAAGTAGCGAGAATGTGTTGCCGCTGCCTTTTCCCTTAGGGATACGGGTGTTTTTCAGAAGAATGCAACAGTTTTTTGATCGTAACTTTCGCTAGACACTACCGCAAGCAGACAAGTTGTTCAGCTCGCGAGGTCTTTCATATGAGTACCATATCAACCACTTTCGGCAAAAGTTTCCAAAATCCGGATTGTTCCGGGTCCAATACTTCCAATTCGTAAATTTTCCGAAAATTTCGATTTCAGTTTCGAAATTAGCGTGGTCGGATTACCGAATGACCAACGTTTGAGCGAAATCTGAGACAAAAGTTTTTTGGTCTAAAATTCGGATTTTTGTGAATGCCCGGATTTTCAGTTTTTGGCTGTAACTTTCGCTAAGGTCATTTCCGGAACTGTCGCAAGAAGGAAATTTGTTCACCTCGACGAGCTCTTTCATTTGAGTACCATATCGTCCACTTTCGGAAAACTTTTCAAAATCCGGAATTATAATATATCTGGTCCAATATCTCGAAATCAGTAAATTTTCCGGAAATTTATATTTCAGTTTCGAAATCTACGCTATCGAATTGGCTTATGACCAACTTTTAAGCGAAATCGGAGACAAAAAATTTTTACGTTTACCTTGGTCCCCCCTCTACCATTCTAAAATTTCCGGGATTCGCCATTCTCGGAATCCGGGAAATATCGGACTGTCCGCGCTTCAGTCAACACTCCACCCCAAATCCCACTGAAAATTCAGCCCAATCGGTCAACCTTAGCAAAAGTTAGAGGGGGACAGGGGTGGTCACGGGATTAATAAATAATAATAATAATAATAATAATAATAATAATAATAATAATAATAATAATAATAAACGGACTTACCCAGATGAAAGGGTTGCCTTTTGTGAAAAAGCGGCAACCCAGTAAAGATTGGAGAAATAGAGTTGAGTCGTGGCAGGACCTGAAATACTAAAAGCAAGATAGGATCTCTCTGACCTCCGAAACAAAGAATCCACGTTTAAACCGGTCTGTCCCGTACGTAGTACGTCCTCGGTAGTAAGTATAGTTTAGTTAGTTTAATAGCCACGGCGCACTTCACAACATCGCTATTAGATTAGCTAGAGTACACAGATAAATCAATAAATATGTACGACAGGATACCTTATGATCTGCAGGTCCTAGGACTTAGCAGAGCCGATTAGCCGACTTCTGACGCTAAGCCCTTTAGATACGCCGATAAATCACATACATCATTGAGCCTACTCTTAAACAAGATTAAACTTTGAGCGTTTACAACTTCAGAAGGTAAATTATTCCAAACATTACACACGAGCAGTCAGAAAATTTCGACGACAGACTAATTTTTCACGGTCTTTAAATATTTTAAAACTATGTCCTCTATTGTGGGCATACGTTGATAATGTAAAAAATTTTCTGGGGTCCATGTCGATTAGTCCTTGGGTAAATAAAAGGGTCCCTGGTAAATAAAAGTAAGATCCTTTTTAAGACGTCTCTCTTCCAGACTTTCAAGGTTTAGCCTTTTTAAACGTTCCCGATAACTGAAATTTGACATCCCATGTAATCTTTTAGTGAACCGTCTCTGGACATTCTCTATTAAGGTGGTGATTCCTTTTGGGCACATATTGTTATTTGGCGTCGCAAATCAAGATGAAATTTGATCTTTTAGCGTTCTAACACCCTCCGCGCAATCCCGATTCAGAAATTCGAGATTTCCGGTCAGAGAGTTTTCCCCAATTTCTGAACGTTTGGCAGCTGCTATACAGTTATCACTATTGCCATTCGAAAGATCTCATTGAGCTTCACATTTTTGCTTCTTAGAGCAACGTTCTAACTTTTCTCTAGCGTGCGATATAGCCGAATTTCTTGTTTTGGCGTCGAAAACTTGTCATTTTTGCAAAAATCAAATAATCCGTCATTTCTTGAACTACACAAGCCGGAAAATCAAACTAAGGGCGTCGATCTGAAGGTCTCATAGTGGCAAATTATCCAATAGATGATCGTCTTCCAACAGCTACCCGTAGGCTGCTATCATGAACATGTAGTTTTGCAAAAACACGACCAATTTTTTCAAAGAATGTGGAGCATTCACCGTGCAAGCTGGATGGCTGCTACTTAACAAGTGAGTTCTGCACAAATATACCCAGTTAAAGACATGAAAGTTGTTTAGTTTTTTTAGTTGCCCCGATTACTGCTTTCTAGCTAAAGTAATCGCTTGACAAATTTGGAAAAACTAAGCACAATACAGGTTACGAACACATTTCAGCTTATATCTCCATAACGAAGAGCAATTTCACAATAAATAAAAAATCGTACCCAGCTATTTGATGGAGGTATCCAATGATATAACCGATGTCTTGCGAAAAAATTTACTTGAGTCTGCAAAAAATCTGGAAAATTATACTTCTTCTAAAATGTGTTTTTTGTATTCTGTATTTGGCTCAACATCGATGGGTTCAATAGCTGACCCGACAGATGCTGCTCTCCGCAGACTATAGAAAGGGAGTCAAAGGAGCGGAGAAACAAAGGCCAAGGACAGAAAACATGGCCCCCAAGCCAGACTGACGTGCGGTTATTGGCCAGGGTCAACAATGCTGAAATAGCCGCAGTCACCCTCAAGGCAGCTACCGTCGTCAAGCCGACAGTAGCTGCCCCCCGCCTATCAACAGTGACTAAAATGGCAGAAACCTATTAATAGCTTGCTCGCAAAGCTTTATTGAAAAAGCTGGCTGCAGAAAAGGGGGCGAGCTCTCAAATAGGAAAGATAGGAAAGCTGCCTTCCATGCAGAAGCGTTAAAATTGAAGGTAGGACTATAAATGTGCTAGTGAGCACTCTGTTAACTCAAGAGAAAACGCGTGTTGTAAAGCCAGCGTTGAGATATTTAAGCTGTGCCAGGTTGGATACAGTTAAAGTTACACCCCCTGACAATAATGCCGTAACAAGCACAGGGGGACCTTTTTCACTCCCCATGCCCGTCACCGCACTAAATCAGGACGATATTATTAGAAATAAGCTCTTGCACACAATGAACCGATAAAGGTAGTTTTAAATTGAATTATTCACTAAAATCAAGTTTATATAGAGTGTAAACTTAGCTGGATTTGCGATACAGCTAAAGCCATCATATCGTAATTTGCAGCGTTAATCTCTTCCAGCATCTCTACGGAACGACCCGTCAACTCCAGGGGTTGGATAACCATTTCTTTATCGTAATCTGAAAACTAACCCGAAACAGCTCAGACAAATGATAATCTTTGATTTCCCTTGCTTAAGAAATTACTTGCAGGTCTCATAGGAATTGATCGAATTGTACTTTCGTCCTTTGGACTTGAAACAAACTATATTTTTGTAAAGGGCAAGTTATCCAAGTTTAAATTTTAGTGTCCAGAAGGTTATATCCATTTGGGCCACCATAAACCTATTATTTGAAGGCACCAAATGATCAAAATCTTCCATATTTTATTTCTTAAATTTAGAACGAAACATTTATAAAACTTAGCTTAAATTTTCGCCGCTATTCATCACGCACGTTCCGGATCAGCCTAAAATGTGTTTAAAATATTTTTGAAAAGCAACATTGATTTCATGGTATGCATTAAAATGAGGAAATGCAAAGCTGCATTTTGATATAAAAACGGCTTCTTAACTCCAAGTAATGAATGAGTAATAATGGTGCAAACTTTATGTGACCAAGGGGAATCACCACCTTAAGTTAATATCTTTTAAATGGAAAGGAGACCAAACTTTAGAAGCTGATTCCAATTTAGGTCGAACATAAGTTTTAAATAATCCTATCAAAAATGAACGATCACGTGAAACAAAGCATTTGAAAAGTAAATTTACGGTTTTTGATGCCCTAGCAACGAGATTGGAGTAATGGTATTCAAATTTCAAATTATTTTGCACGGTTACACCCAAATATCGGATTCGGTCTACAGAAACTATTTTAGTTTTTAGGTTTTTGCTTTCAGTCCTGTTCTCGACTAGACATCAGTGTCAGATTTTCCCAGCAGATAAATTTGTACTGCGAAAAATACTGTCTGAAACTGTCATTTTCTCATGCCTTTTCTTTTTTCACTAACACAACCGGAACCATGGCTCCCTGACAGTCTGCATGGTGATGGTGCACGGTCATTCCCTAATAAAGATCCTAAAATCCTTGTCACAGATTCGTTATCACAGTCATAACTTAGTCCATTTGTCCTCCTAATGTCTGATACACAGTAGAGCATGGCTCACCCGCTGATAGCAGACAGTGTGATGCCTGGTCACACCGTTATCTATTATGTACTCTTGACAGTAGCGCCGTCTAATCACCCGAGCTTACTCTGGAATTGCATAAAGTTGTAGCTGGTCAGTCTAGGTAATTGCGTTTCCAGAGTTGGAAGTGGGTCGCGGGTACCCGCGGGTACCCGCGGGTACCCGCGGGTCGTGGGTACCCGCGGGTCGACTTTCAGGTCAGTGGGTACCCGCGGGTCAGAGCGGGTCAAGAGTTATTTTTGATCACACCATATTTGTGCTAAATTTTGGGCTAATTTCACCAGAAAATTTACAATTTATGTTAAATTTTCAATTTTTCTTTAACTTTTGGCTCTATTGTATGTCTTTATACATTATAATATTGTTTTTATGATAAATTATTTATTTCTATTCTGTCTTGAATCTTCAGTCAAAAAAATTTCAGTAATATCTCCCGGACATGTAGTCATTGGCATAAATATTTTATTATTACGCAAAGCCTTTAATGCTTCTGCATTGATTGACAAACTGTTTGCGCGAAAACAATGTTTACAGCTTATTACAACAGCCTGCAAATCTATCTTTCCGTAAAAAGCGTGAGCTTGAACTGCTTCCAATAAATAATGATATAATTATATAATCAATCTTGAAATTTCGACATAGTTCACAGAGTGATGATCATTGTTCATTCCTAATTTTCCTGGTGCTAATAATAAAGCGTATGATATAAATGACAGTTTGCTATCATATCCAAATTAGGAGTGGACAGTGTTATATAAACACTCCTGCGGTAGTTGCTGCTCAGCTGTAAAAATAAACAAAAATAAATGGACTGAACTTTTATGAAGTTAGGTACTACAAGAAAATATACTTTAAAATAAAGATCTTCAAAGCTTTGCCTAAATACTGATTCTACGGACCGATCGAGATCCCAACACTTTCGCGATAGCATAGCATCCTCAGAACTAACGAAAACCAAGATGAAACATGCTGTAGTTAGCTGTGAACGCCAAAGTTTTGTTTGAAAGCTGTACTACTTCACTACGCACATTTTTAAAGTGTTAATTTTGCTCGATGCATGCTGTAGAGTACTTAATATGCAAAAATTTCCAAATTTAAGAAGTGGGTCAAGTGGGTCGACGAAATTTCAGTGGGTCGCGGGTCGTGGGTCGCGGGTCGCGGGTGAGGGGTCCGCGGGTCGCGGGTACCCGCGGGTCACGAAATTACGACCCACTTCCAACTCTGTGCGTTTCTGTTGCTGACGCAGACCCACTTCCAATTGAATTCGAATTTTTTCCTACCGTACTTGTTTCAATTGAAGTTAAACTAACTATCATTATTCGATACAACAGCCTAGCTTTTTCAGAATAGCTAGCTACATCCGAATTTTTCTGATTCTAAAAAAGATTCAGGAACAATTGGTTCCCAAAACTTCTGCTGAGAGGTTAAGTTCCGCTGGAAAACATTTTGTCATGAATGTAGGCCTGCTACGTAGCCAACTATAGTTTACAACGGAGGTCTTGCTTACTACAGAAAACATACGTGCAGAACATTGTCTGAACATTTCTGTGATTGAGGAAGTTGCTTTTGTACCGCAAATAAAGTCTAAGCAATTCAGCATTACATATTAGCATATTATGATCATGCGTTTCACAATTTTGATTTCTGATCTTGGATGAACTGTTGTCAATGATAAAAGTTTAATTATAACTATGCGTCTCCAATTAGAGAATAAATGTTTCCAATTTTAGAATTGCCATTATTAGACGACCAGAGCATACATACATGGGTAATATCTAAATGAACAGGAAACAGAAGTGGAATGAAAGACAGGATTTCAGACACAAATCGTACCAGCCCCGCCGTAAACCGTTGCTTAAGCACAGTTACGGTGACCTGTAGCTTTATCAAACAGTGCGTGTGAGGGCTCGGAGGATGAAACGTGAATGAAAGAAAAACGTTAAAACGGGTTTAGGTGGCTTCGTTCGATATCAGTCAATCTTCACTGAAAAGAAATTATTGTTGTTTGAGTTTGAATATATCATAGAGATTGCCCCCTGATCAGTTAGAATTGCGTCATCGACCAGTGTTACCTTGATAAGAAGTATTGACCTAGTTCTATTCCCACATCGGCACAAATTTCATAATATTTTTGTTTTGCATATAAAAACTAAACTAGATTTCTGGAAAAATTTGGTCAAATGAAATCTTTTTCACTTACCTGGTACTTTTCTGCTTATATACTTACTTGGTATCGGCACGATCTGAGGTTTCATATTTTTGCATATTT
>JASAND010007052.1:0-19677 GCA_030248195.1 Trissonchulus latispiculum | reverse complement strand
GAAGAGCTTCTTGAATGCATTACGATGCAACCATAGCATTTCACGCATGTCACGTTTTTTATTTCATTTTACCATAGTCAAGAATGGTAATACCATTATTATGGTTACGTTTGCTGTTCTCATTATGCTGTACTTGCTTGTGCAAGGTGGCGACATTTAAATTTTCTGAGATGCTTCGATTGAACAGACGATCGTCATCATATTTTGTGTAAATCGTCATGGGTTAGTATTTTTTGTGGAGGGTATTGCTAAGATGTTTAGCAAGCATATAGATTACGTGGTTATTTATTAGTTTTTCAACATAAAGTTAACATTTACGACTAAACTGTAGCGTTAAAAATTATGCTGGGTTGGGGCGAGGCAGACGACAATGTGTATTTACCAAGAATTCATTGTGAATTGGTAGAAATGAACAAAAGTAAACGTTAACGCTACTTAAACGAAACGTAATCGTCTTTTATCTCCACAGTGTTACCGCCTCTGTCATTCTGCCTCGGGCTACCGACACTAAAGGCATATTCGATAGATTATTACTAATAGATTTACATTTTCTAGCGTATTTATTCGAAACTGCATCAACTGTACAATAGGAGTGGCCTGTCAACAATATCGAACCAGGAGACTGTGAAGGCATTTGCAACATTCCTTCACTGTAACCCAACCCATCATCGAAGACCTGCCAACATGTCATTTGCCTGTCTTCAATGGAATTTTGATGGCCTTGACAGTGAGTATCAATGAATAAAGTGTAAATCTAAATAAAGTATCAAATTACAAAGGTTCGAGTAGTATATGTAAGATCAATTGGGACTCGTTTTCAGGCTATTTTGGGAGGCTTTTGTGGAGGCTCTTTTGGAGCCCATGGTTACCATGGTAACGGTCAGTGGGAGACTTTGCTAATCATATGAAATGCATAGAAAATGCTAGCCTCCTGTTATAACGCTAACTTCTGACACTATAGAGAGGATGTCAAGAATTAACAAACTTCCAGGCTGCAAAACTTTTTCAAACTTTTCAAACTTTTTCTCTTAGCATATCCTGGGAAGCAACCGAACTTCACCCAAACTTTCCTATGGTTGCCAACTGTCTTCTTCCAAACTTTTCAAACTTCTTTCAACTTTCTCGAAACTTTTCCTAAACTTTTAGAAACTTTTTCAAACTTTTTTTCTGAGAGGCTTCCAGAAGCTGTCACATAATGAGGCTCTTGTTTGATCATAAGCTTTCTCTCAAATAATTTCTGGGAGAGCTCTTAAATGATCATATATTTAGTGCGTACAGGCTTTTCTCAGGGTTGAAGTTCACTATTTTAGATGCTCCAATTTAATCATATAATTTCAGAGGGTCTTAAAATGATCTCACCTGAATCCTCAACAATTTCTGGGAGGCTCTTAAGGTGGTAATTCCTTTTGGGCACATAATGTTATTTGGCGGCGTAAATCAAGATGAAATTTGATGAAACTTTCCGAAATAAGTTCTTTTTTTTAGCGTTCTAACACCTCCGCGCAATCCCGATTCAAAAATTCGAGATTTCCTGGCAGAGTGGTTTTTGCCAATTTCTGAACGTTTGGCATTTGCTATACAGTTATGACTATATTCATTCGAAAGATCTCATTGAGCTTCACATTTTTGCTTTTTTATAGCAAGTTTCTAGCTTTTCTCTACCGTGAGATATAGACGTTTTTTCTTGTTTTGGCGTCGAAACCTTGTCATTTTTGCAGAAATCAAATAATCCAACATTTCTTGAACTACGCGAGCCGTAAAATCAAACTAAGGGCGTCGATTTGAAGGTCTCACAGGGACAAATTATCCGACGCATGATCGTCTTCCAACTGGTATCCTGTAGGCTGCTATCATAAAAATGTAGTTTTTGCAAAAACACGACCAATTTTCTTCCAAAGATTGTGGAGCATTCACCATGCAATCTGGAGGGCTGCTACTGAACAAATGTGTTCGGCACAAAAATATACCCAGGGGACGATTTTTTAGTTGCCCCGATTGCTGCTTTCTAGCTAAAGTAATCGCTTGACAAATTTGCCCCCCCCCCCCCCGAAAAATCAAACCATTCCCACATCCTTCCTCCCCAACCCCCCTCCCTCCCTTACCTCCTCCTCTCTTCCTCCCCCCCACTTGAGTCTGCAAAAATTCTGGAAAAGTATTTTTCTAAAATGTGTTAAAAATATTTAAAAAACCAACATTAGTTTCGTGGCATTAGCAAATTAAAAGCTACACAATCCCAGGTTAAATTTTGACATAAAATAGGCTTCTTCCTTTTCCCCCCTAACTTCCCCCAAATAATAATTTTGTATATAAGCTTTCTCTCAAATAATTTTCTAACATGGAATTTCTGGGAGGCTCTGAAATAATCATATATTTGGTATGTAGAGGTGTTCTCTTCTATTTTTTCAAAGTTAAATTTTGCCTGAATTTTGGAGGCTCTTACATAATTTTCTTGAATCTTATCTGGAACCTCAATAATTTCTGGGAGGCTCTGAAATAATCATATTTTTAGTACGTACAAGCTTTTTGAATTTCACTTCATTTTCGGGAGGCTCTAATATAATCATTGAGGCAATCTCCTGGTGGGAGGCTCTAATATAGTCATATATTTAACATGTGAGGCAACTTTTGTCTAACTTTCCATTGCTAAACTTCTTCTAAACTTTTCAAACTTGTTTCTCAAACTTTTCTCAACTTTTCTCAAACATTTCCTAAACTTTTGTTAACTTTTTGAAACTACTTCCAAACTTTTTGTTAACTTTTAAAACTTTTTCAAACTTGTCATAAACTTTTTCCTAGCTTCTAAAACTTTTTTAAAACTTTTACAAAACTTTTCTAAACTTTTAAACCTACTTCCAACCTTTTTGCAAACTTTTATCAAACTTTTCTAAACTTTTCTAAACTTTTATAAACTGCTTCCAAACTTTTTGCAAACTTTCGCCGAACTTTTCACACCTCACCAATTTCTGGGAGGCTCTTAAATAATCATACTATCCTAGAGGTTCTACTGGGAGGCTCTCAAATAATCATACCATTAGTAGCTTCTAGCTGGGAGGCTCTCAAATAATCATATGTAATACACTACTAGCTTTCACGCTGAGGTTCTTCAAGGAGGCATAGCTAGGTTTCCATGGCAACCGGAGGCTCTGAAATAATCATATGGATAACATTACAGGCTAGCAAAGAGGCAACCAGTATTTTCTGGAACCTTGCCAAATGACAGGTGTGTAATAAATCACTGAAGATTTTGGGACAAGAATTACGTAACATAGGAACAAGCCAGCGGAAACATTTTAGTATCTAAGTGGAAACAAGATGTATAATTTCACTGCGGCAACGATTGAAGTTAATCGGTTTTCTAATTAGTTAATAGCAATTAATTAAATTTGGCTATAATTGTGAATAGTTTGGTGACAATACATGTGTATTGATAATTTTGGAACAAGAATTATGAAAGACTGTGACGAGTTATGTGAAATATTTTTATTGTTACGTATAAAGCACATGTATAATTTCACTGCGGCACAAAATGATACTAATTGGTTCACTAATTAATCAGCAATAATTAGTTAAAGTTGGCTGTAAAAATTTGGGTGAAAATTGCTGGAAAATAAACATTGATATTGTTGTTTTCTATGCGTGTGTGTGTGTGTGTGTGTGTGTGTGTGTGTGTGTGTGTGTGTGTGTGTGTGTGTGTGTGTGTGTGTGTTGTGTGTGTGTGTTGTTAGCATTGTTAGCTGATGAAACCTGATTCAAGAATGCTGCAAACTTATCACATATAAAATGTTTTCGGCACTGAAGTTATACTTTTGATCACAACTTATCAGAACTTCATTCCTTGATCACTACAACGTTTTATCAATGGCAACAGTGAGTGGTAAGTGACTTTTTTCCTTGTTGATTCAAGTGGCTATTGATAGTAATTATCCTTATTCGTTATAACTTAACATATATAACAATAACCTTACATAACCCTTGTGTTTCAGATTCCAGAATGAAGCATGAGTGCACTGAATGTGGAGCGAAGTTCGGAAGGAATGACAACCTTCTTAAACACATGCGCCGTCAACATCAGCCACTATCATGCGACAAATGTGGCAAAAATTTTCCTGGACTGAAAGAACAGCGACAGCACATGAAGACAGTCCACTCCCAATTTATGGAACAAATGAAGGAATACATCAACAGAACCTTCACGTGTGATCAATGTGGAGCTCAGTTTCCACAGGAATCCCTACTCAAACAACATCATGAAGAACAACATCAACCTGCCAAAATCCTGGAAGAAGACCCAACTACCTCTCCACCTGACTCAACGGTGCTTTACATGAAGAATTGGCATCGAATAAGATCCCACCAGTCCATAAAGAAATTTGTCCACCAGTACAACTTTCGCCTGAAGAACAAGAGCATGAACGAAATTGAAGAAGACATCATTTCCGTATACAATGATCACAAGGAGAAGGCCAAGTGGAATGTTTCCTTTGGTTTCATCCTGAAAGACCGCCTCACGGATGAACTAATTTACTACTACGCCAGCAACAATACTGCCATGTTTATCCTTCCCCGACTGATTTCACGCAGATCCGACGTTGATCAGTTCATTGCAGACATTGACAGTAAAGATCCTATGGAATGGGCATTTCAACAGCGCCCTAACACTAAATTTGTTGTAGAAGAAGTGACTAATGTGTTGGTTACCCTGTATTGTTTGACTGGTCAGTGTAAGAAACAACAATCAATTGTACGTTAATAATTTTGTCATAAATGTTTATTATTATTATTATTGTTCAAACTATAGATGTTATTATTATCATTGTTAAAATCAAAGATGTTATTATTATAGTTATTATTATTATTGTTTTTTATTATTATAATTATCATAGTTATTAATATTGTTATTATTATTGTCATTATTATTGTTATTAGTATTATTACAGTAAATCAATTGTTTCGAAATGTATAGGACATACATTACAAGAAATACTTAGTGATAATACTCAGTGAGTGCACCACGTAGGTATTCAAGTTCTGAGGTAATCTTAAGACCAGTCATCTTATCGTGGATTGACTGAAGGCGCCTGTCAGTATCGTAGCAGTACTCCCAACAGTGGTCCCATTCAACATAGTGACAGTCGTTGGAGCGATGACTTAAATTACTTTCTCGACATAGATGTAGACTGCAGTCCTCTAGCCGGCGGTAAAGGTGATCACCTTCTAGTACGGTGGAAATATTGCCTTGAGATAGCTGAATACCATTGTCGGTCTCTGTAATGTCTAGAGACGACACAACCGCGATAAGACTCAGTAGTAGCAACATGGTTAGAGAATTAACGAGCACCTAGACTTTTTATGGCATTTCTGACAGGAAGATGTAGGTTCTAGTCTCACCCTTAGGCCATCAACAAAGGTCTTGACAATGTTATCATTGGTATCACTTCTTCGCCTAAGATAGTTGACAATTGAGTCCATCGATCTTCCTCTAGCCCGGTGGTGAAGGAAGTATATACAGTACTCTCCACATACATCAGTAGTGAAGTCTTGCAACTGAATGCGATTATACTGTAGCTGCCTGTTGCCAATGAATGACATGAAGAGAAGAGGTGGTAGTCCGTAGCTGTCAAAATATTCTACCCGATTATCCTCTAGCCACATTGCAACCCAGTGTTCACCAGCCTGACCGGATGCCTCAGTGTTAGCAACAAGACATCCTGGGCGGTATCGTGGTAGTTCGTCACTTGCAAATACACCAAGGAGAGGAACTTTGCAGTCTTTCCTTAAGGTCTCTCGGATTTCCAGGGTGTTCATAGTGCGTAGTCAAAGAATGGTGTTCGATTATAGTCTATTGATATGAGGTTATCAAATTCACCGTATATAATGATTTCTACACCCTGGGGGTAAGTGGCCGAGGGTAGGGCCTTCTCCAGTTGCATCCTCAGTGACACATCGCCTTCCTTGATCAGTTGCATTGCTCCAGTGTCTACGTTGTCTGGTGTCAGGTCAAAGGCAAATATAGTGTATCCCTTGGCAAAGTCTTCGTAGGAAATGTCTGCACCCTTCGTGGATCCGGCCATATCGTTGCCTTCGTAGAGGTATATGAAGGGCATTGTGTACTGGAACTTGTCCCACGCCATCTTCATTGGTTGCTTGGGTACAAACTCGTCACCATACTTTAGGGCAATCTCGCTGACATTACAATGTTGGAACTCGAGAGGATTCTGCTTTTGACTTCCATTGAATGCCTCTGACTTGACCATTGCCACTAGGACTCTACGTGGAAGTTGACCAGTGAATATGGAATTCTCTACAACTGTCTGTACGCCAGGGGCGATATGCCTGGTGACTAGTTTAGTTCTTCTGATGGGATACTTGGCAGTCTCGTGGTCTCTCAGTACACCCTCAATTGCCATGGTGAGCGAGTCTTGCGGTTTGACTTTCCATACACACCATCGGATATCGTCTACAACAATCTTATAACCACTGGTTGCTGACTGTAGGAGGATGTCGTCACTGTTGCGGTGTAGTTCTAGGCTCAATTGACACTCACTCAGAAGGTATCGGTCTTGCTTGAAGAGGTCACAGTGTAGGGGTCCCGCCACGACTACATAACGACCATCAGTGAATGGAATTCCTCTATGCTTAGCTGCAGTAGTGGAGATATCGTTGAAATCACTGTCTTTGGCAAATAGGTTACTCTGTAGGTGAGACGTCTTTGCTTCCTTTCCAAAGTTGGCTATGGTCTCCAGGTAGGCTCCATAGTGATATAGGTCTCCACTATTGTAAATTTCCTTGTCGGACAGTTTGACCACTAATCGTCTAATGAATGTTTTTGCTAGCATATTGATGGGTGCAACCGAGATACTACCGTCGGCTGCCTTTGCTACTGCATTCCCATCACTGTCTGTTATCCGTAGTTTCAGGTACAGGTAGTTCCGATTCAGGTCAAGCATGTAAGAATCCTTTGGCACAAGGAATAGGTATGGACCGTTACTGGTTACAGGATTTAGGGGATATATTTCTGCCATGTAGCCACTCTCCACACTAACCTGAGTAGGTGGTAGTGAGAAGAGATCCATTTCGGACTTAAAGCCCGGCATAGACTTCCCCCAAAAAAAAATAATAAAAAAATAACAAAAATATGGGTTTTTATGGGCTGTAAATGTCACGCTTCAATCTTTTCACTCTTCGTCTATGTGGTCTACTCCCAATGCCTTCACCCTGCTGTATTGCCTTGCCACTATTTTCCAACAAGCGTCCAATGGCTGCCTTCCCATGCCGTTTGAGTGATTCCTTTGGATCTTCACCTCTATTCAAATAATCGCGAGCCACATCTCCGGCTGTTTGAAAGGCTTGCCTACCTGCCTCTAGACCTACACGCCGTACTACTGGCCAAATAAAGCGCCAACTCTCAAGACTGCCCAGGCCATCTCCTCTCTGAAGCTCTTATCATGGAGGTGCCATATATATCTGTCCTCATTCTTGAAGTGTAACTTGATAACTATACTATACTCAAAATGTACACTTGTGATTGTTTATATGGACTTTAAGCTATTGATCACATGCTTATTCACAGGGACGTAGAAGAAGCGAATGGATCACTTTCACCTGCCTTTCCAAGTAGATCCTATGCACTTCTTTTCCTCAAGACAACATAGTAAGAGCAATTGACAAAACCGAAATATCAAAGACCAAGTACTTATCATCACCGTAGAACCTCCTCCTCCCGTAATACAGCAGATATGCCCCCATTGTATGCCTCGAGGTGAATATCCTGTCACCTGGTTTAATGTTGGGAATGAGAGTGATGCAAAGCTTGGAGTGACAGTTGGCAAGAAGACATACCACGGGCACATTCCATTGAATAACTACCAGTCTATCTACCAGCTATGTGATGCGATCAACTATACCCTTGAGCTAACAAAGAAGATCAACTGTGAACTAGTCTATGACGATCTACATAGACGTGTCGGACTTAAACCAACTACCTATGATGAGGAGCCGAACTTTAAAGCGCTACACTTCAGTCCACAGCTAAAGTATATGCTAGGCTACTCAGACACTAAGGTTGTGCCAAAGGAAAAGACTGAGTCACCAACCAGATACGCAGTGGCCACCGGAGCACCTGACCTTAGAGGAGGACTCTATTCCCTCTTCATCTACTGCGACGTGGTGGCACCACAAGTGATAGGAAATACCATTGCCCCCATCATTCGTGTTGTCAGTATCGAGGGTAAGCATAATGATACTGTAGACCGGATATACAATAACCCACACTATGTACCAGTGCTAAGAAAAGAATTTGACAGTGTTGAAATACATATAAAGGATGATCATGGTAAGGCGGTTGAATTTGAATACGGAAAGGTCTTTGCAAAGCTACACTTCCGAAAGCGACGATGAGTTTCTACCTTTACTTGACAGGGAAGGACGGAACCTTTGAGAACCACCTGGCTCACCCTCTGCATCTACATGGTCGGTGGTCTGTTGCAATGGTAGACCTTATCTATCCTCACACGTGGAAAGCCGTAAACTCCAGTGCAGACACATTCATTATAGTCCTGTTTGACGCAAAGGAGCGGAAAGTAGCCAATATACCCAGGCGAAGATACTATAGTCTTCATGACCTGATAAACGCCATCAACATTACCATCCAGTCAATTCTTAATGAACGACAGGAATCACCTCCTATACGTTTCGTCTATGATCAGGAAAAGGATCGAGTCTACCTGGACCTATACGAGAGCCAAGAGCACCTTGAAAGACCAAATTTCGGTTTTGTCCAATTTGCTCCTACCATTGTACGCATGCTTGGCTTTGACTCACAGAAATTCAGTGTTGAGGATGGTAGTAATGCCCTGAGGACAAAGAAGTTCTATGCACAGCGCCCACCCAGCCTTAACTTCCATTACCTTCAAGTCCATTGTGACGTCGTGACAGAACAACTGGTGGGCACAACTACCGGTAATCTACTGGCAATAGTAAAGGCGGGTGAAGAGTATGGGGATACCATTCAGCGCTCTCCTGAACCTCACTACGTCCCTGTGAATAAGCATGTGATCAATAGCATTAAAGTCCATATAAACAATCACATTGGCAGGAGTGTACATTTTGAGTATGGTAGTATAGTTATCAAGTTACACTTCAAGAATGAGGACCAGATATCATCCCGAAACAGTTGAAGACTGGCACCTCCACCTGATACAAAGAGGTTCTGGCTTCTATGCCGGCCAACGCTATCAGAGAGGAGATGGCCTGGGCAGCCTCCTTAGAGGAATTGGTCGCTTTATTTGGCCAGTAGTACGGCGTGTAGGTCTAGAGGCAGGTAGGCAAGCCTTTCAGACAGCCGGAGATGTGGCTCGCGATTACTTGAATAGAGGTGAAGATCCAAAGGAATCACTCAAACGACATGGGAAGGCAGCCATTGGACGCCTGTTGGAGAACAGTGGCAAGGCAATACAGCAGGGTGAAGGCATTGGCAGTAGACCACATAGACGAAGAGTGAAAAGATTGAAGCGTGACATTTACAGCCCATAAAAACCCACCCTGTGCAATTATAGTATACTAACAATTATTTCAATGGCTAAGCAAGTAGATGAACGGTCTATGCCGGGCTTCAAGTCCGAAATGGATCTCTTCTCGCTACCTCCAACTCAGGTCAGTGTGGAGAGTGGCTACATGGCAGAAATTTATCCCCTAAATCCTGTAACCAGTAATGGTCCATACCTATTCCTGGTGCCTAAGGATTCCTACATGCTTGACCTAAATCGGAATTACCTCTACCTGAAACTACGGATAACTGACAGTGATGGAAAGGCAGTAGCAAAGGCAGCCGACGGTAGTATCTCGGTAGCACCCATCAATATGCTAGCAAAAACATTCATCAGACGACTAGTGGTCAAACTGTCAGACAAGGAAATTTACAACAGTGGAGACCTATATCACTACGGCGCCTACCTGGAGACGATTGCCAACTTTGGAAAGGAAGCAAAGACATCTCACCTACAGAGTAACCTATTTGCAAAGGACAGTGACTTTAACGATATCAGTACTACGGCAGCTAAGCATCGGGGTATTCCATTTACGGATGGTCGCTATGTAGTCGTGGCGGGACCCCTACACTGTGACCTCTTCAAGCAAGACCGATATCTCCTAAGTGAGTGTCAATTGAGCCTAGAAGTCCATCGTAACAGTGACGACATCCTCCTACAGTCAGCAACCAGTGGATACAAACTTTTAGTCGACGATATCCGTTGGTGTGTATGGAAAGTTAAGCCTCAAGATTCCCTTACCATGGCAATTGAGGGTGTACTGAGAGACCACGAGACTGCCAAGTATCCCATCAGAAGAACTAAACTAGTCACCAGGCATATCGCCCCTGGTGTGCAGACAGTTGTAGAGAATTCCATATTCACTGGTCAACTTCCACGTAGAGTCCTAGTGGCAATGGTCAAGTCAGAGGCATTCAATGGAAGTCAAAAGCAGAATCCTCTCGAGTTCCAACATTGTAATGTCAGCGAGATTGCCCTAAAGTATGGTGATGAGTTTGTACCAAAGCAACCAATGAAGATGGCGTGGGACAAGTTCCAGTACACAATGCCCTTCATATACCTCTACGAAGGCAACGATATGGCCGGATCCACGAAGGGTGCAGACATTTCCTACGAAGACTTTGCCAAAGGGTACACGATATTTGCCTTTGACCTGACACCAGACAACGTAGACACTGGAGCAATGCAACTGATCAAGGAAGGCGATGTGTCACTAAGGATGCAACTTGAGAAGGCCTTACCGGCGGCCACTTACCCCCAAGGAGTTGAAATCATTATATACGGCGAATTTGATAACCTCATATCAATAGACTATAACCGAACGCCATTCTTTGACTACGCACTATGAACACACTAGAAATCCGCGAGACCTTAAGGAAAGACTGCAAAGTTCCTCTCCTTGGTGTATTTGCAAGTGACGAACTACCACCGTACCGCCCAGGATGTCTTGTTGCTAACACTGAGGCATCCGGTCAGGCTGGAGAACACTGGGTTGCAATGTGGCTCGAGGATAATCGGGTAGAATATTTTGACAGCTACGGACTACCACCTCTTCTCTTCATGTCATTCATTGGCAACAGGCAGCTACAGTATAATCGCATTCAGTTGCAAGACTTCACTACTGATGTATGTGGCGAGTACTGTGTTTACTTCCTTCACCACCGGGCTAGAGGAAGATCGATGGACTCAATTGTCAACTATCTTAGGCGAAGAAGTGACACTAATGATAATATTGTCAAGACCTTTGTTGATAGCCTAAGGGTGAAACTAGAACCTACACCTTCCTGCCAGAAATGTCATAAAAAGTGCTGAGCTATCAATTTTCAGTCATAAGTTATAATGTTGCTACTACTGAGCCTAATCGCTATAGTGTCGTCTCTAGACATTACAGAGACCGACAATGGTATACAGCTATCTCAAGGCAATATTTCCACCGTACTAGAAGGTGACCACCTTTACCGCCGGCTAGAGGACTGCAGTCTACATCTATGTCGAGAAAGTAATTTAAGTCATCGATCCAACGACTGTCACTATGTCGAATGGGACCACTGTTGGGAGTACTGCTACGATACTGACAGGCGCCTTCAGTCTATCCACGATAAGATGACTGGTCTTAAGATTACCTCAGAACTTGAATACCTACGTGGTGCACTCACTGAGTATTATCACTAAGTATTTCTTGTAATGTATGTCCTATACATTTCGAAACGATTGATTTATTGTAATAATAATGACAATAATAATAACTATATTAATAACTATGATAATTATAATAATAAAAACAGTAATAATAATAACTATAACAATAATAACATCTATGATTTTAACAATAATAACATCTATAGTTTTACAATAATAATAATAAACATTTATGACAAAATTATTAACGTATTACTGATTGTTGTTTCTTACACTGACCAGTCAAACAATACAGGGTGACCATCACATTCGTAACTTCTTCTACAACAAATTTAGTGTTAGGGCGCTGTTGAAATGCCCATTCCATAGGATCTTTACTGTCAATGTCTGCAATGAACTGGTCAACGTCGGATCTGCGTGAAATCAGGCGGGGAAGGATAAACATGGCAGTATTGTTGCTGGCGTAGTAGTAAATGAGTTCATCGGTGAGGCGGTCTTTCAGGATAAATCCAAAGGAAACATTCCACTTGGCCTTCTCCTTGTGGTCATTGTATACGGAAATGATATCTTCTTCAATTTCGTTCATGCTCTTGTTCTTCAGGCGAAAGTTGTACTGGTGGACAAACTTCTTGATGGACTGGTGGGTTCTTATTCGATGCCAATTCTTCATGTAAAGTATCGTTGAGTCCGGTGGAGGTGTTGTTGGGTCTTCTTCCAGGATTTTGGCAGGTTGATGTTGTTCTTCATGATGTTGTTTGAGTAGGGATTCCTGTGGAAACTGAGCTCCACATTCATCACACGTGAAGGTTCTGTTGATGTATTCCTTCATTTGTTCCATAAATTGGGAGTGGACTGTCTTCATGTGCTGTCGATGTTCTTTCAGTCCAGGAAAATGTTTGCCACATTTGTCGCATGATAGTGGCTGATGTTGACGGCGCATGTGTTTAAGAAGGTTGTCATTCCTTCCGAACTTCGCTCCACATTCAGTGCACTCATGCTTCATTCTGGAATCTGAAACACAAGGGTTATGGTTATTGTTATATATGTTAAGTTATAAAGGATACTGGAAGGATAATTACTATCAATCGCATCTTGAATGAACAAGGAAAAAGTCACTTACCACTCATTGTTGCCATTGTGCTGATCAAGGAATGAAGTTCTGATCAATAGTATAACTTCAGTGCCGAAAACATTTTATATGTGATAAGTTTGCAGCATTCTTGAATCAGGTTTCATCAGATAACAATGCTAACAACACACACACACACACACACACACACACACACACACACACACACACACACACACACACACACACACACACACACACACACACACACACACACACACACACACACACACACACACACACACACACAACACAGGTAGAAAACAGCAATACCATGTTCATCTTCGGGCAATTTTCACTCAAATTTTTACAGCCGACTTTAACTAATTATTGCTGATTAGTTAGTAAACCAATTAGTACCATTTTGTGCCGCAGTGAAATCTTACATGTGCTTTATACGTAGGCACAAAAATATTTCAGTTAGCTCTTTCCAATCTTTCATAATTCTTGTTCCAAAATTTTCATTGTATTGTCACCAAACTATTCACAATTATAGCAATTTTAATTAATTGTTACTAACTAATTAGTGTGCCAATTAACATCAATCATTGCCACAGTGAAATTGTGCATCTTGTTCCCATGTAAGTACTAAAATGTTTCAGCTGGCTTTTTCCTATTTTACGTAATTCTTGTCCCAAAATTATTCAGTGATTTATTACACTCTTCACACCTGTCATTAAATTTTGGCAACGTTCCAGAAAATACTGGATGCCTCTTTGCGAGCCTGTAATGTTATACATATGATTATTTCAGAGCCTCCCTGCTAGGTTCTAGGTGGTTGCCATGGAAACCTAGCTATGTCTCCTTGAAGAACCTCAGTGTGAAAGCTAGTAGTGTATTACATATGATTATTTGAGAGCCTCCCTGCTAGAAAAGCCTCAGCTACTAATGGTATGATTAACTGAGAGCATCAAATAGCCTTGAAAAAGTTCTAGGAGATTATTTGAGAGCCTCCCAGCTAGAAGTACAGAGCCTCAGCTAATACTATTATGATTATTTGAGAGCCTCTAAGAGATTATTTGAGCTGGGTGAGGTGTGAAAAGTTGGGTGAAAGTTTGCAAAAAGTTTGGAAGCAGTTTTTGAAAGTTTAGAAAAGTTTGGAATCAAGTTTAGAAAAGTTTAGAAAAGTTTGATAAAAGTTTAGAAAAGTTTAGAAAAGTTTGAAAAAAGATTGCAAAAAGTTTGGAAGTAGGTTTAAAAGTTGAGAAAAGTTTTGTAAAAGTTTAGGAAAAAGTTTTAGAAGCTCGAAAAAAGTTTATAGCAAGTTTAAAAAAGTTTTAAAAGTTAACAAAAAAGTTTGGAAGTAGTTTCAAAAAGTTAACAAAAGTTTAGGAAATGCTTAAGAAAAGTTTGAGAAACTAGTTTGAAAAGTTTAGAAGAAGTTTAGAAATGTTTGGAAAAAGTCTGATAAAAGTTGCCTCACATGTTAAATGTATGATTATTTTAGAGCCTCCCTCCAGGAGATTGCCTCAATGATTATATTGGAGCCTCCCAAAATTATTCAAGTGAAATTCAAAAGCTTGTACGTACAAAATATATGATTATTCAAGAGCCTCCGTACCATTTTATAAAATTTGGAAAGATTATGCATGTAAATATATGATTATTTAAGAGCCTCACAGATATTGTTGAGGTTCCAGATAAGATTCAAGAAAATTATATAAGAGCCTCCAAGATTCAAGCAAAATTCAACCTTTAAATCCTTGTACGTTCAAAATATATGATTATTTCACCCCCAACCCCATTATAAAATTTTTTTTGAGAAAGCTTATATACACATTTTAGAAAAAGTTGCCACAATCACCTCCCCCCTAACTTTAAATCACTTTCTTTTCAACATTTTAAATATTTTTCACATTTTGAAAATACAATTTTCCAGAATTTTTGCAGACTCAAGTAAATTTTTTCGCGAGACATCGGTTATATCATTCGATACCTCCATCAAATAGCTGGGGACGATTTTTTATTTATTGTGAAATCGCTCTTCGTTATAGAGAAATAAGCTGAAATGTGAGCGTAACCTGGATTTTGCCTATTTTTCCAAATTTGTCAAGCGATTACTTTAGCTAGAAAGCAGCAATCGGGGCAACTAAAAAATCGTCCCTGGGTATATTTGTGCCGAACACATTTGTTCAGTAGCAGCCCTCCAGATTGCATGGTGAATGCTCCACAATCTTTGGAAGAAAATTGGTCGTGTTTTTGCAAAAACTACATTTTTATGATAGCAGCCTACAGGATACCAGTTGGAAGACGATCATGCGTCGGATAATTTGTCCCTGTGAGACCTTCAAATCGACGCCCTTAGTTTGATTTTACGGCTTGCGTAGTTCAAGAAATGTTGGATTATTTGATTTCTGCAAAAATGACAAGGTTTCGACGCCAAAACAAGAAAAACGTCTATATCTCACGGTAGAGAAAAGCTAGAAACTTGCTATAAAAAGCAAAAATGTGAAGCTCAATGAGATCTTTCGAATGAATATAGTCATAACTGTATAGCAAATGCCAAACGTTCAGAAATTGGCAAAAACCACTCTGCCAGGAAATCTCGAATTTTTGAATCGGGATTGCGCGGAGGGTGTTAGAACGCTAAAAGAACTTATTTCGGAAAGTTTCATCAAATTTCATCTTGATTTACGCCGCCAAATAACATTATGTGCCCAAAAGGAATCACCACCTTAAGAGCCTCCCAGAAATTGTTGAGGTTCCAGGTGAGATCCTTTTAAGACCCTCTGAAATTATATGATTAAATTGGAGCCTCTCAAATAGTGAACTTCAACCTTGAGAAAAGCCTGTACGCACTAAATATATGATCATTTAAGAGCCTCCCAGAAATTATTTGAGAGAAAGCTTATGATCAAACAAGAGCCTCATTATGTGACAGCTTCTGGAAGCCTCCCTGTGAAAAAGTTTGAAAAAGTTTCTAAAAGTTTAGGAAAAGTTTCGAGAAAGTTGAAAGAAGTTTGAAAAGTTTGGAAGAAGACAGTTGGCAACCATAGGAAAGTTTGGGTGAAGTTTGGTTGCCTCCCAGGTTATGCTAAGAGAAAAAGTTTGAAAAAAGTTTTGAAAAAGTTTGGCAGCCTCAGAAAAGTTTCTAATAGTTGAAATCCTCCCTACAGTGTCAGAAGTTAGCGTTATAACAGGAGGCTATCACTTTCTATGCATTTCATATGATTAGCAAAAGTCTCCCACTGACCGTTACCATGGCAACCAAGGGATCCAAAAGAGCCTCCAAAAAGCCTCCCAAAATAGCCTGAAAACAGGTCCCAATTGATCTTACATATACTACTCAGAACCTTTGTAATTTGATACTTTATTTAGATTTACACTTTATTCATTGATACTCACTGTCAAGGCCATCAAAATTCCATTGAAGACAGGCAAATGACATGTTGGCAGATTCTTCGATGATGGGTTGAGTTGCACAGTGAAGGAATGTTTTGATGCCTTCACAGTCTCTGGTTCGATATTGTTGACAGGCCACTCCTATTGTACAGTTGATGCAGTTTCGAATAAATACGCTAGAAAATGTAAATCTATTAGTAACCAATCTATCGAATATGCCTTTAGTGTCGGTAGCCCGAGGCAGAATGACAGAGGCGGTAACACTGTGGAGATAAAAGACGATTACGTTTCGTTTAAGTAGCGTTAACGTTTACTTTTGTTCATTTCTACCAATTCACAATGAATTCTTGGTAAATACACATTGTCGTCTGCCTCGCCCCAACCCAGCATAATTTTTAACGCTACAGTTTAGTCGTAAATGTTAACTTTATGTTGAAAAACTAATAAATAACCACGTAATCTATATGCTTGCTAAACATCTTAGCAATACCCTCCACAAAAATACTAACCCATGACGATTTACACAAAATATGATGACGATCGTCTGTTCAATCGAAGCATCTCAGAAAATTTAAATGTCGCCACCTTGCACAAGCAAGTACAGCATAATGAGAACAGCAAACGTAACCATAATAATGGTATTACCATTCTTGACTATGGTAAAATGAAATAAAAAACGTGACATGCGTGAAATGCTATGGTTGCATCGTAATGCATTCAAGAAGCTCTTCTCACGTTCCCATAGCGAACTAATTCTTTGATCCAGTGCTCAAATTGTTTGTTCCAGAAAGAGCAAGCAAAACTATGCATGAATCAGAAATATTTAGTTTTGAGTCAGGCATGGTTCGACTAAAAAATTGGCTTTGTTATGGAACTGCCAAAAGTCGCCATGAGCTATGCACCTGTTATGTTATGTATCAGTTATACAGATGCCAAAAGTCACAATTAGCTAATTTTGTGCCAGCTGTTAGCCTTTCAAAAGTACACCGTGAATCACTCTTTAGAAATTGAATGAAGTTGCAAAGAAAAGCGGAATTTCAAGTTAAAATTACCAATATAAAATACTCAGTCTAATTTGCTTAAACCGTGAATTGGTCCGTTCACCTAGCATGAGCAGTGCTGAGAATAAAATGTGGTTGTCCCAAGAAAACGCTAAATTCTATTTCCCAATTTGCCACATTTCAGTCTGCAACAACAGTACCACCAACGAATTCTAATTAAAAATGCCGCTTTCATTTACCTACAATTTCATTAAATTATAAAGATTGTTTACTCCTAAAGAAAGTCCCAAAATGAGCTAATAGCTCAAACCTAGGCGACTTTTGGCGAGCCAATAACAAACTCAATTTGTTAGTCGAACCATGCGAGATTCAAAGCTAACAAACCTTCCTTTACAAGGAGATATCAATATTTTACAGTCTTCGCAATCGTCAATGTTTACAGATGCTGTGTGATCAAATAGATAGATACGACATCCCTGAAAAAAGTTTTTACATGTTGTAGACAAAATAAGTTTAATCATACTAGCTAATAGCAAATTTTATTTAGTCTTGGGTAGTATGTAAAATTTAATTAATTTTAAATGATGTACCTAAAACATTAGTGATTGATTAGTTGACGGTGAGGTGGTATTGACAAAAAGTTAAATTAGGGATAAGTTTGAAGGATATTCCTTTTCTAACGCATTTGCCATTTAGTAGCTTTTGAGATAACAAATACAATTACAAAGTTTGCGTGGAAGTATATATAATTGAAGCTGAATCCGCAGATCTTAGAAATTATCGCTTAAACTCAAACAAATTGAATACGTTGATTGAATTAATTCAGTTGCTATTGAGGTAGTTAAAAGGAGTATCGAAACACGAAAACGGTAAAGGTTGGTTCTTGCTTCAATGGAGCACCAGAGATACGGAGAACGGATACAAGGAGAACCGGAGCAACGGAGAAACAGTTCAAAATGAAGGGTATCACCGGTTCGCACTTACGTGAGCTGTGAACTGAGCAGAGGAGAAACGGAGAAACGGATCAGCGGATCAGCAAAAAACAGAGCAACGGAGAAAAATATAAAGTTATACTTAGGTTTACTCAAAATTCTTCTCAACGTTAATTTTTAAGGTTACATCCAATCTTTCTCATAACTAAGTTATTCAGAAACAACTTCCTAACTTTATTGTAAACGTTTTTGCGCAATCTTGGTTCTCAAAAAATTATTTTTAATTTAATTAACATTATTTTCGTTCGTTTCACCGTCCCTTTCTCCGTTTTTCCGATTGTCTGCCGTTTGCTTCTCACTTGCTTCGCTTGTCCGTTTCTTCATCGCCTACCGTAGCCCTCAGAAAATCAGAAGCGCGGCTTATGTATTAAACAGTCATCAGACAGAACCTTTCCGGTTGGGGGAATGGATTAAAACACAACTGCACGTTTTTTCTGAAACAGAACTCTGTTTGGTGCATTGTTGGCTCACGTTGACTAAACCTCGCTAATATGGTCTTATGTCTTATGAACTGTGGTTGACCAAATGAGCCCAAATTTTCTCCAACTAATACAAAAATTCTCCAATTAATACAACAAATATCTGCATCAACTTATGCGCAAATCACTTGATTTCGTTAAGCTCAGCGTTCGCAGTGCTAGATTACGTTATCGATATTGTTGTTGTGATTTGGTGGCATTTCGAAGATGTGATTTGATTACTTCAAAGTACTTTGGCAGAATCCTCTGAAGCTTTGCACATTACAAGCCAGTAATTGCACCAAGATGTGCAGGAAGTTAGGTCAAGCTAGATCCAGTGCTTAGAAATGCTAAATTCTTTTCTCGAAGTATGGGTAACGATCTCTCCAAGAAGCTCTAGACAGCTGTAAGCGTATACTGAACGAAGTAAGCGTCATATCGAAAAACGGATTTTATATTCGGATTCAACAGGTCAAATAACCCCTATAAGCACCTTTTCGTCAAAATCGGGGACAAAAACTTTTTACCTCATTTTTACTGCGTTCAGCTACCTTTTCGTGCCTAAAAATATAGGTTACTTCTTAACTCAAAGTTAGTTAGCACATTAACCGGAAAACCAAAACCCACGAAACTTAGCCTCATTTTGCTCCTATTAGAGCCTAATAACTGATAAAAGGCTGGGGTAGCCTTGGAGCTAAAAATTTGTTTGATCGAAAACGGCGCACGGTCACTTCGCAACTTTTTGCCGAATTTCAAACTTTGACCTGTTATTGCTGAAGAAGCAAGCAACGCTCGAAAGCCGGAATACTTTTAATATTTAGTACTAGTAACAGTTACCATTTGTGGCTGAAAGTTTCTGATTTGGTATAACCGTTAATCAAAAAACTAACAAAACCTTTTTAGAAAAACAAATTTTTTCGCGCTAAAATTTGTACTTTTGTGTCCTGCCAAAAACGGTGTATATGTGATATATTGTTGCCCACCCGAAACTTTTTACTTTGATATGTTTACTAACGATAGGCAAAAGTAGCTCTTTCCGATGATGTCGTGGCAACCCTTTCGCAGCCCCCC